>JANSTT010019377.1:0-115258 GCA_026745375.1 Platyura marginata
ACAAGTAGGTATATGTATCTCTCATTCAACGTTCAACTGCAAATGGTTTCGTTACTTAAAAGTAAGTTAATTTTTCTATATAAAACTTCAAAAAACTTTCTCGAGTTTAGATTACTTTTTATATAAGTTCTAAGACCAATCATGCATCAATTTCTTTTTAATAACTATTTGTACAAAAATTTATAATTAGAGGCTTAAATAATATATGAATACGCCTACAGGGACAGTTTTTCGTTATAAGGTAAAGTAAAGTTGGAATTCTATGTAATTGGAACATTGTCACATTGGGACAGACAACTAATGGAAACTACAAACTTCCAAAAATTTGCTTTATTTATTTTGGGAAAAATTCATTCCTGACATATTAAATATTCAATTTCAAATGGTTGATCCCTTTATGTGTATGATAGTGACACTGAGAAAGATGTGGCTGTCGACACTGTCAAAAATAAAATGTAAATTGTTTGTTTTTCATGCGATTTAAATAAATTTCAGATATAAATAAATCACCATTATTTTAAACCCTCCTATAACGCGGACAGGGTACCTATATATGTTCATTGTACATATATATAATATGGTTTCAACAACGCAAACATTAAATAAAATTAATTTCGATTACTTTTGAAGTTTTTTTTTTATTAAGTCTCGTATAAGTCTCGACATTTTCCTGTAATTGTATGTCATTGAGAACGATAATAAAATATTTTAGCAACAACAAAAGTTAACCCTCAAAAAACAAAACCTAAAAATAATTTTTTTTTTTTACCTTGAAAATAAAACTTATTGGACTTAAGGAAAAATGGGTAATTTCCTCCTACACTGTCTCATGCTAACAATAAAGTTGAAACCAAACAAAAATTAATTTAATGAGGAAGGTTAAATCTTATATTGTCATAAATATAATCAGAGTAAAACATCTACTAAGAAATTATTCTAGCTAAAGTTAAAAATAAAGAGAGTTGCCGTACTGTTCAAGCTATGTAATCCAGAAAATTTCAGAAAAATATTTTAAAGAGAATATAATTAAGCAACTTGAAATATCTTATATTTAGACTAAATTTCCAAGAAAATATTCAAAAATTGCTACCAAAATTTAGAGGGAAAAAAAACCAAAAACACACAAGAAAAGGTGTCTTAAAAAAATACACCTAGAGAAGTGTCTGCAAGCCAAGAAAGATGCATGCATATGGTAAGACCTACTATTTGAAAGTGATATCCGAACCAAAGAATTGCGTTCACTGTGAACCTGTGTCTAAATTTTGAAAAATGACCATTATTTGGCAATAATTTCAGCAAAACAAAAATAATCACAACAGAGTCGTCAGGCTGAGATATTAACAAAGGAAGATTAACAACTAACAAATCCATGGTTGCAATATGCAACAAGACAAATGTTTGTTTACGACACTTTTGAACTAAAACTTTATAAATTTAGTAGAGTACAAAATATGGTTCTGTCATATGGTATATATATGGAATGACTAACTATAATACATAACCGAGAACAAGGAGTGAGCCAGCCAGCCATTCAGAGTTGGTGGGCATTTGTGAATATATTTTTGGGAAAGAGTTAAATTCTATCTATAAGTTTTAAAGCTATAGCGATACACATAAGAGTTGCAAGTTTTACAGACATAAGGTAGTTGAAAGCTAAATGGCTACTAGTTAAAACAACTGACTTTCTGTCTAATATTCAAACTCCGTTTCTCAAACAATTTTGTTGTGAGATGATGATGATAATATTAATAGTACTGACTAGTGACTACCTACTACAATCAAGCTTCTATACTATACCTACCTACTACATACCATATCCGTTGTATTGTATGGAATGAGCTAAAAGACAAATGCGGGATGACGCTAGGCAGCAATGTATCTCTGTAACGAGAGTTAAGCTAAATATATTTGTTTAAATTATGTGCGCTCACCGCATTGCATTTTGTAAACATATTAGATGTGAATTAATATGTCAACAGCAATATATTCTGTTCAATAAAATGGTATGGGGATTCGGGATCGTTATAAGGTGGAAGGAATTGTTGAAGTTGATTAATCTTGTGTGATGTTGTGGCAGAGGTTTCGTGATGAGGTGGTTGATTATGTATGTATATTAAGAATTCTTGCACATTATATCCATCTATGCATACTAATTAAATATATTAGTTATGCAGTGCATACACAACACACTCAGCCTTTAAAATGTTGATATAAATTATGTGAATTTAATTTGACGAATAACTATAGTTAAGGAAAATACTATATGTAGAGATTAAGATTGAAAATATGTTTAGTGATTTTCTTTGTCTCGAAAGGTTTCTCCAAACCGTTAGAATGAACGGTACCAACATTTGGGGGTATCATGTTGTGTATATGCGGGCAAAATGTGGGTCGGGGGATTATTAGTGGTTTTGTAGACCTACATACATATGTAACTAACTAGATTCAAAATAAACAATTTTTCATAAACATTTAATAATAAAAATTGCAACAAAAAAAATACCTCCCAAATTTTTGTCACCAGCTAAATTAAAGTTAAGCTTTTCCATTTTCTTCAAAAACACTAACTCATCAAAATCGGGCTAGCGGTTTCGAAGTTATGATTTTTTCAAGTTTACTCTACATGGCAATTTTAAAAATAAAGACCCCTTACTAACTGGAAACAAAGGCAATTTAAAAAATAAAGAATCTACAAAACTACATATTGTGAAAGTTTTATCGATAATCAATTAAAAAAAATTTCCCCAATAGTATTTAAAGATAATGAATTTTTAAAAAGAGTGTTCTGGGATTCTTGAAAACTTGTCAATTCTAATTTGTATTTTCTGGAGTGTTTCTGTTTATTATAAAATAATTTGTTATTTTTCTTATATAGGTACTGGTACATATACATTTTCAAATTCTTTATTTTATCCTAAGAAAAACATAATATTCTACAACAATAACACAATATATATATACTAAACACACATGTGTATCTGTACATATGTACATATATGAAAATCCTGCTTTTTTAAGTAAATATTTTTCTGTCTGAAATTTCCTCTTAGAAAATATATGTAGTAGAGTATGAGAAGAAATATGCATTGTTAGGAAAGTTTCCATACATTTACTATTTTATGTTACAAAAACTATGAAAAGTGCAACCAAAGTTAAAAGTTTTTGCTAACAAATTACTTGAACCAAATTTGGAAGTACTAGTTGTCGAGTATTCTTCACGGATAACAGTGGCTGGCAATAAGTTCTATGTACAATATATATATATATATATATATACATAATGTACCCTCTCTACCTACCATAAGGACTTTTAGATAAAATATATGAAATTCATTTTTGTTCAACAAATATTTTTAAAACTTTATAGTATTTCTATTTCCATAACGAATCTCTTTGCCGCATTTTTGCCGCTAGAGCTAGACGTTTGTAAAAAAAATTTGCATATTTCAAATTAATGTAACCAAGTGAGTAACAAATAATTGGCTATATTTTTTTTTTAACAACAAATAAGTTTACTGAATATACAAATGGTTAAATACCCAAACAGTTATAAAAAATTGATTGTAGCGCCATAACGGTAGAGTGTAGAATTTATTTTTAATTTTTCATTGTTTATTTTTCTCTAATCGGAATATATTTTGAGTAAATCATTAAAAACCCTAGAAATATTGATTGGAGCGCCATAACGGTAAAATGGTGAACTTTTTGATCTATAAATCAAATCTTTCTTTTTTTACATTAAAATTAGACAGAAATTCAACCCACCTCTATATCTGGTCTGATTTGCTTCAAAAACAAATAGAGATCTTACTAGCATAAAAATTACCTATAGTTCTTGGAAAAAAAAACTTACAATCTACAATAGGTAGGTACATAAAATATCAAAAGATTTCCCATTACATAAAACATAAATTCCATTACTTATACCTTTCATCAAGAATATAATAATAATATTTTCGATGAGACATCAGCGACATTTTACTAAAAAATATCACAAAATTACCCTTCCGGAAATAAATATTTCTAAAAAGTCAACTTTTTCGGATGAACAAAAAAAAACAACAACCTCATTTGCATATTCCGTCTACAAAACTTTTCCAACTCAGCAAAAAAAAATAAAATAATATTCTGCGATATTTGCATATGACAGACATTTAAAATTTAATGCTTGCCAGCTTATAATAATAATATGTATAAGAAGAAAGAAAGTAAAATGCCAATTAGACCATTGATATACAAATTTTATATTCTAACAACGTTTTCAACGGTTAAGTGATAAAAGACAAGAAATTCAATATTTTTGTACAATAAATTTCACAAATTTCTTCTTAAATATGCAAATCAAGCTATCGATAGATTAATCTTTTTCTATTGGTTTTCTACATTTTAATATTTTTCATAGTCATTTTGCACAGTAATTTTTATGAAAAATGTTAAAGAAATGAAAACAAAATTTATTTTTCATGATTTATGACCTGATGCAGCGGTCACCAATTTTGTATTTCGTTAATTTTTAAAAAGGTAAAATCAAAACCATAAAATGAGAAGAAAAAAACCCACAATTAAGTGCTAAGTAACGGCATGACCGAATGAAAAAAAAAAACTCTTTTTCTTAGTAGAAAATAAAATTAATTTGCGACCACTGTCTAGTCAATGAGTCCGGTTAAATTGTTCACTTTCTTTCATTCGTTTCATACCGTTGCAGACAATCATTATTCCATCAACAAAGAGGCTATCACAATAATAGACAATACATTGAGGTTACCCATAACACATAAGTAAGATTAAGTGAAAAAAAAATAAAATTTCGTTGATCGAATTTAATTGTTAGCTACAGTGGCGTACAGAAAAGTGAAAAAAAAAAATAATCGAAATATATTAATAAAATTGAATAATCACCCGGTAGTTTAGTTCTTAGGCATCTAGACTAGGATGGGGTACTGTGTTGCTAAAAATTGTTATTACGGAGAATTGATGCGATCTTCTTTTCCAACCATTATTATCATCTGGCTATAGAAAATTTCTTGAAGTATTTTATAGCTTGAAAACCTAAAGTCAATAAAAATTTATAATATTTTCAATGTATAAGAAAATTTATTTATTTATTCTATTTGTCAGTGGATGGAAACATCTTTTTAGGCAGGTACTTTGGTGAAAAAGTGGATGGAAATCGATTCTGTATTTTTTTTTTGTTAAAAAAGTACCCGCAATTGAGAATCTCTTTTAAACGAAAATGTCTGAAATGAAAATGTTAAAATTGCCCCCGTAAATCTCAATTACTGTCTTAAATTCGTTTCTAGAATAGAATATTATCTACCACAGGTATTTATGAAGTGTACTTAATCGAAATGTTCAAAAAAAGCTTGACATTTTTTTTTTTCAAATAGGTACAAATATAGCATAAAATACCCAATAAAATTTCTCGTTAAGCTTTTCGTGACTGTTTGCCATTAAAAATATCTCTCAAAAAATGGAAAAAAAAAAAAATTGTATTTCAATCAAACGCCGCCAATGATGATATCGAAATTTAATGTGGATGTAATGAATAGACTCCAATCACAAACTAATAATTTGATTTCATCGAATTGGAAACATCTCTTTTGAAATCAAATAGCTCTGATGGTGAACACATTTCAGTGTATACAAATCATCAGAAGATTCAAGATCAAGGTTTATTTGATGATCATTGTGCATTGCTTTTGAGAATCATATTATTTCGTATGTTATTCATGTTTGATTAAAATTGATTTTCGTGTCGTAAAGCTTTTATGTATCTCGTCCGTAATATAGGATACACAATAGCTACATATATAAATACCAATACATATGAACATTTATTTATAGAAAGCGTATATAGTGCAGTGATTTTGTGTCTATGATAAATCAATTTATATTTTGTTAAAGGTTTAAATACAAAAGGATATTCGAGCGGATGCAGAAACTCATCTTTTACGTAAAGGATAGAAATTTACCAGGTGCATTTCGAAAATGTGGATATTACTGATGTGTTTAATGATATTATCAGGTTTGTTTATTTTAACGTAGGTACACATTTAATGTTAATTAAACGTTAAGTGCAAATAATTGTTAAAAATCGTTAAATTAAAAAATTTATAGTTTTTATTTTTAATTATGTTGAGAGTAAATTAAAAAAAACCGCTTTCTAAAAATTAATTAGAGATAACAATTTTATAACAATAGATATTATCAAAAAGCTTTTTAAATTTAATAATATGTTTTGAAATTAACTTAAGTTTCAAAAAAGAAATTATTATTATTATTATTATCATGCAACATTTCTAATATATTGTCGAAAAACGTGTTCCGTGTCTGATGTATAGAAATTAAATAAACTAGCAAAATGATTATCACTAGATTTCTAATTTTTTTCCGGAAATGCACTTCTGACACCACACTCTTATTTATCCAACGAAAACACGATCCTCCGGAAATTCGCCTCATATTATGCCAAAATAATCTCACTCACAATATTCCACTTCTAATAATTATACTAAAATTGGATATTTAATTCGTCCCAGTAATATGTTGGGAATATTAGGCAGAAAAAAAAATTGTTTAAATTCAAGTGACACCAAAAACAAGCGCAACAACAACAAATCGGTATACACATCAGTCACAAAATTGAATAGAGTCTTTAGTATACTTTTTACATATTTTAATCTATAAAAAGATAGACACCGACCTACTCTAATTGGAAATTAATTGGAAATTATTTTGATAATTTCTAATTTATATGTAAATTTGCTAATCAAGTCATTTTGACATAATATAAGCTGAAATCAAAATTTATTCCATTAATCTTTACGGCTATTTTCGATATAGATATGTACACAAGGAAAAACTAAAGAGAAGCTTTAATCTCTGGTATAAGACAACATTGCCACAATTAAATTCGAAATTATTTTCAACTTTTCATTGATATAGAACTTTTTTATAGAAATGGGGCAAAGTTTGCCATTTTTTAATAAATATTTTATATAATTATTTTTTCTAACAGCATCAAGAATAACCCAAACACTTGAGAATTCCACCGAAAGAGAATCAAGATATTCAAAACATGAAGTTCCGCTATTGATTATTCGTCCAATCAGCGAAGATGATGTGCTCAATAATTGGACGCCAATGTCTCCATCCGAACAAAAGGCTCAATCAAGAAGTAGTAATGGATTTTACATATTTAGAGACAAAGGTAATGGTATTTAATCCTTATCAAAATGTTACACCACCAAAATTGATAAATTTTTAGGAACAAATGATGATTACCCCGTAAAACAATTTGTATCACATTTAGGAAGTGTTGTGAACAGATACAACAGCAATCTGCAAATAAGTAAAATAAATTTGCCGCTTCGTCACATTGCTGGACCAAGTAGATTTAAAAAAAATCCAAATCCTCCACAATTTAGTGCAGCCAATGATAATTTACGAAGTTCTTCATATCAACAGCAAACACTTTACTTTCCACCACCAAAACAACAAACACAATCGAGCATAAAACAAAACTATTATTCGAATCAGGTAAACCCACCACATAGACCGTTCCGAGCTTCACAGCCATATCCTCAAAATGATGGCTATTACGATTCATATCTTCCAGAACGGAATACTTTTGACAATAATAGACTGCTGACCAATATATCTCAACAGAAACCAATCGAAACGTATTTATCGGAAATAACAGATCAATATTTGAAGACGTCTCAGTCAAATATTGAGACAAAATTTAGTTTCGCACCATCAAAATTTGATGTAGTACAAAATTATCAAAAAATTGTCACCGACAAACCACCATTAGCTTGGACTTCTCCAGCTATTCAGCCATTTTCGCAAATCGACTATACCCCCTATCCGCCATTCAGTTCAAAATTAAAAACTTACCCAACCACATTTCCGTTATATTCAAAAAGTCAATACAGTCATTCATATAATCAAAAACTAAGAACGTATCCAACGAAAACGACGACTACAACGACGACGACCCCAACACCAACAACAACCACAATTGCTTCGCCTCTAACGCTATACGTTACTAGGGCAGATTTTCAAAAAAGCCAACCGAAAGCTGATGTGAATCCATTCCCAAAATACAAATTCAATTCGTTTCAACCAAAACAAGAAATTATCCAGCAGCCAATATTTCCACTTGTAGATTACACAAAATTGTACATCAAAGATAATGATTTCCATAAAGGAAACACAAATTTCACCCCTAATCCGTATCAATTTAATCAGCAAAATTTTGTAAAATTCAAAAGTAGCCTAGAAATTGCCGCCGAAGAAATTGAGGACAGCAACAAATTTTTTGACTTAACCAACAATAGAAAGAGAACATTGGAAAATCGAATACGACCAGCAACCGAATATTTTCCATCAATTAATTTTGCCACCACAATATCGTCAGTCATCCAACAAAATGATGATGATGATGATGATGACGACGATAATAAGCAAAAACAGATATTTACCGATTTAGATGAAGAAATGACCGAGGCATCAAATCTGAATATGATCAAATCAACCAAAGCACCGATTGAGATAACAACAACGCCCAGAGTGACTACCTTTAAATACACAAGGGTGTACAGGAGAAAAGTGGGCGCAACTGGTGATGTTTGTGAAAAAGCATGCCTTCGGAATATTATCAATCAGGACTATAATCCGGTATGCGGATCCGATAATAAAACCTATGCGAATAAAGGAAAATTTCGATGTGCATCGATTTGTGGACGACAAAATCGTAAGTGTAAAATGAATTCGGGGATCTAATCCACAGGGGCGATTTTTATTTATTTTTTTTAGGTCTTCAAATTCAGTATACGGGAAGTTGTGGTCAGCGTAACGATGACAGTAAATCAAAATAAAAGTCTGTACTGATATACATAAATATTGTACTTTGTAGTAATAAATTTAAGAGGAGAAGGATCATAAAACCTACAATTTAAATCTGACAATAATACAAATCCTTAAGGGATATGGTCTAAAAAGTAGGAACAGGTGTTTAATAAAAAATTAAAATTTTATTTAAGCATAGAATTTATTAATAAATTATTTAATAATAAAAACTCGGTGTCTACTAAATACAATACAATATGTACGTTCTCTGTGGATCCTTTTTGCTATTATTTGATGTATACCTGTGTCATCCATAATAAAATAAGATTAAGATAGGATTGACTGAACATGAATAAGACAAAATAATATCCCAAAACAAAGTAAACCATGTTTAGACATTTAGTAATAGAACTTCAATGGGCTTTATACTTGATGAGCACAGTCCGTATACTAATCTAGAATCAATAAAATATGTCGTAACGTAAATGTCCCTATTATAGATTTTAATTTGTCAACATAGCATTCCCTGTTATTCCTTAAAATGAAATTCTTCACTACCTACACGGTATGTAATTTCCTTAAAAACTCAAAAATATGATGAATTTTAGTAGACATGTACGTGATTTTGATTATTGTTGGGCCTAAATACTCTGTGTTTATATCTAACTAAACGATATTGTTGAAATGTAGACAAAGCTAGGTGAGAGTTGATATAAAATGCATACCATACGATGAAATAATGGGAAATGTTTCGTTTCGTTTTGTTTTTTTTTTGTTTTTTTTGTTTTTGTATGTTCCTTCTTGTGTGTAGAAATGGAGACAGGTTGATGTCTAGACATGGTAAAATGTACAATGATTAGCTGACTGTGTATAAAGTCTGTGTAACATATTAACGTATAATTGGAAATGTTTCAGAATATATATATATATGGAACGGTTGAACTATAAGCAGGTAAGTAATAATGGTTGCGAGCTTTTTTTTTTTTTGTTTAAAACACCCATATCCAGCCCAATCTGTTTCTGCCATAGGATTAGGAAGGATTCTTTACATTTTAATGTTCCAAAGAAAAATAAAAAAACCATTTTGGCATCAAATTATTAAGGTAAGGTCTTAGTATCAAAAATTTCATGACTTTTCAAAAATAAATTAGGCTTATTGTCTTTGGCAGCGGCAATCAAGGAGGATCCAATCAGAATTTTAGAATAAGCTTAAGATTAAATTCTAAAAAAAAACTTCACATTTAAATGTACTAATCTGGACTATTTATGATCAATTGTTGAGTAAGGTTCTATCTACAGTTCAAACAAAATTCATTGTTGACATCCCCTCCACCCCCTTTTCTACTGGTGACACCAACCTATAATTTTATTTGATTATTTAAAACTATTAGTGTTTAGATCACAAGGCCAGAATATCGAGGAGGGCTCGGGTTTGAATCCAATCTCAGTACAGCAGATATAATTGGTTTTCTATAATTTCTACAAATGGCCAGGTTCCAAATCACAATTAGTATATAAGTAAACAATTCTTTCAAAAAAAAATTGCGGATGTGCACTCTGGAAGCTCTAATTAGATAATACTTAATTATCAAAAAATTAACAAAGCTACATACTTAACTAAATACCTATGTACATTGAAAAATTTACGTACACCTTCCTACACATAAACAGTACTGATTTAAATATAATAAATACAAACAAATTTAACTAAGTATGATGAACCCTTACTAAAGAGGAAATTACTTCAATTAAATGTAGAAATTAAAAATAATTAATATTCCAAAGGTCTTATGCAAATTTTGTATTAACTAGAAAATCCAGTTTTACAGGGAATTCACGTGAAATTAATTTACTTATTATTAAGTATCTACGATAAAAACGATTCCCACTGTGAAGGTGTAGTCAGTTGCAATTGTAATTACAGTATAAGTGGTTGATGAAAAACAAATACCTAATATTGAGTACAAGCTAAGAATATGATGTTCATTCATTATTTTTGTATTTTTGGTGAGTAAATTAAATTTATAAAAAATCTAATCTATAGTGAAAAAAATTGGTAAGTAAATTAAATTTATAATTAATCTAATCTATAGAAAAATTAATTATTGTTTAGTAAGTTAATTTTTTGTCCACCATAAGGAAAACGTGCACGATTTTTAAGATATTTAAGGCCTGAGCACTGTAAACATAGTTTTTGTGATATTTTAATTTCTTTCTGACCGCGGTTTTGAGAATTTCAATGAAATCAAATTCATCGTTTTTGTTGTTTAGCAAAGATTTCAATCAAAATATAGGAAAACATGACCACGATCAGTTCTTCTATATACTTGTTATCAAAAATTAAACCTCCACATTTTATAAATGGGAAGAATCAAAAATGTCTAAAAAAAATAAGTAGAATTTTTATGGTCTTGAAAATGTTTCTTCTTTGTCTAAAACTAAAAAAAAACTTACCGAAACTTTTTCCCCTATTCACATTATTATCACTCACTGATTTTATCACTTATTTGCACATAAAAATATTAAAAATAACAAAAAAATTACTTTAAGTTTAACATTGAAAGGTTTTGTTACTTAGATTTTAATGAAATATTAAATAATAAAAAGGTTCCAAAATTAAAAATTTTATGCGCAATAGCAAAAGCAAAATAATATTAATCAATGACTGAACAACACGAAAACGGCAGTCCTGAGGAAAAACTACTAGCCAGGTTTTCAGCGTTTTTTTTAGTTTAAAACTATTACCATTATATTTCACAGGATGCACGTTGACCTTATGCAATAGAAAAGCAATAATAACAAAGGCATTTTGTACATAAATTGAACAATAATCCAGTTGAACTTGTAACTACGTCTTGCTTAAATGGCTGCTTGTTCTGATAAAAAAAAACCAAAATGTCTCCCAACTACCAGTTTAAAATTCATCATTGTCACGTGACATGAATTTTTAGTACCACAATTAATGGACTCATTTAGTACCACTGTCCTATTAAAAACTGAGTGAATGAGACTATTTAAAAGTTATGAAGTAGATTTTAAACTGCAATTATTATTATTATTATTGTACTCACATAGAATATCTTATTTTATAGGAATATTATTTTCATCAATTTGTGCTTATCCCCAACAACAACAAAACTCAATTAATATGAATCCTACTATATCAGGATCACAAGAATACTTGCGTTGCATAGATATTTGTCCAACAACATCACAGTATAATCCAATTTGTGGTAGTGATCGTAATGAATATACAAATAACGGGAAACTTGATTGCGCAAACTTTTGTGGAACAAGAGTAAATCCACAATGGACACGTAATTACATAATTGCATTTATAAAATATTAAATAATAATTTTTTTTTTACTTTACAGCTGTAACACAACAAAGGATAGGCCGTTGTGCGCCTCGTAGATAAAAGTACAAATAATTTCATTTACTGAGACTTCGTCTCGAAATGATTGGTTAACATGATTCCTCTGAATAAAAAAGCACCACCTCGGACAAAATTTCTTTGAACAAATTTTACATGGACAAAAGACCTTCATTGTTAGTTTTGGGTCTAAAAAGTTATTCTAATAAAAAATATTATTAAAAAAACTTATAAATGTATTTTAAAAAAATTTGTTCAATACTAAAATATGATCTCAAATGCAGTCACCTTCAACTATTTCTGTATTTTCGTGCCGCCTTCCTCTACAGTGGAGTTGGTAGACAAACTCCAATTCTCAGTTCTGTTACGGCTAAAAATTAAAATTAAAAATTAATTAAAATACCCAATATTGAAGAGACATCGATCATTTAGATGAAAACTTACGTGCCCAATTGGGAATTATTCGGGGACCACAAAAATTGGTACAATCTAATTTCTGTCTGTTACTATAGTTTTGTGTATCACTACCGCATACTGGATTATATTCGGGTGTTGTCGGACAATTTGCCAGACATCGCAAAAAATCGGGTGATCTTGTTGTCGGAATTGATCCGGTTTTTGGGGTTGTGGGAAAAAATTGCGGTAATCGCTGTTGTTGTGTTGGTCGGCCAGGTAATTGTTGTTGTTGTTGAATGGGTCGATTGTATAAAATTTCATCCTGATAATCGTAATCGAAATCGTCTGGAAAGTCGATGACGTCAAATAGATTTTGTTGGGGTCGTGCTGTTATCGAATGTATTGTAACACCTTAAAAAAATTTTATTGTTAATTAATTAATTCGAAAATTATCAAATGTCAGACTTTTGTCTATTTCTATTATATTAGTCGAGATGATCTTTCACACCAAACGAACGATTTTTAATTTAATATTTTTGTTTTTGAAAAGGCAGTGCTGCAGGCCAACAAAAGCAAAGGAGAACCGAATGATACCGAGACTATTTAAAAGATTGGTCTGTATCTGTCCACCAGCTGGGATAAAATCTCAAACGATGTACCTACACTATCAGTTAAATGTTTTTATGCTGGCTGCCCATTAATGAAGAGTGGCGGCAATTAGTAATATACCGTACAGGTGCACACTGTATTATCGACTGTATTGTCGAATGCACATGCGTATTAAATTCATTTGACTACCGCCATTATTTAAAATAGATTTTCAATGGTGTTTACTAAGAATTTGAAAGCAAAGTTTTGCACATGAAATTTAGAAGAAAAAAAAATGTTTTTCATATTGAGGTCCACTCTGCATCTACCAAAAATCAAATAACTCGTATAGACTGATCGCAACCTTTGAAATTAAAATTTTTTGCAATTTTTTACATGAATATATAACGACCTTAGACGAATTTAGACCAATTTAAACTTAAACACTTCAATTGTAAAGCATTGTATCTCAAATCCACAGGAGAATCTTAAATGTACACACAACAAGAATAAAAAAACTCACCGAAAATAAACAAATAAAAACACTGCATCGTTTAAGCAATTCTTTTCTTAAAACACTAATAAATATTTGTTATTGTTATAAGCACCAAAGCTATCTGTCTATATATGCAAGAGATGACCACAGATAATCTTGCTATTATGCAAAAATGATTCGGTTTAGCGAATTCAATTTTATGATTGGTCTATAAACTCTAAGATAATCGTACATGTGATTTCCCCCACAAAAACTGGAATTTCTAGTTGACGAAAGAAGACAAACAGAAAAAATTTTGTTTTCCTGTGATACATCATTGTTTTTTTTTTGTCTTTAATATATGTACAATAAAGTTGTAAATACAAATATAGCAGAATGCTACAATAATCGATTTGTGGTAAGGTCTTGAAAAATGGAAAAAAAAAATACCGATTAGTCATATAACTTATAAGACCAAAATCTGTGATGAATTTTAATGTATAAATGTGAAATATTCAAGGTAAATTGAACCAGTAATTTAATAGCATTTTTGGAGATTTACACATTTGAGAGATCTTCATTCTTCAGACGGCCAGAAGTGTTTGTTGTAATTTACAAAATAGTGTTTAGCAGAAAAATAATTATAAATTTGGTGGTATGTGGTGGTGTGTATAAGATTGATTTTGTCTGTGTACCATAGTTTGACTTTCATTCATTCATTTACTCAAAATATATTTGGATTAGAGAAAAATGAACAGAACAAAAAAGATAGAGAACAAAAAAATGAAGCATTTATTAATAGACGAAAAAATTCCACAACCTATCCGTTATGGCGCTGCAATAAATTTTATTTCATTTCTAACGTTTTTATCATTTGTATTCAAATTACTTAATATTTATTTGTTGTACAGAAAAAACGAATAAGGACTAAATTATAGATAATAAAAAAATTAATATTTCTCTAATAGACCAAAAAGTTCTTAATTCAACGCTAAAAGGTCTATAATCGATTTTAAATAATTTTCATTTATTTTCCCCTCTAAATGGCTAATTTAATAAAAAAAGCTGTTACAACATTTTTCTGGACGAGTTTTCATGAGGCAAAAAGGAATCATTCATCACGAAAAATTTGTTGTTGAACTTTGAACATTTTTCAAAAATCAAGGGTTTACTCTAGAACCCTAGAATCGGGCCCAAAACAAAGGTACACTCTTCCTCTTTCTATATATGTATATATGTTATATGTATATGGTAGGTTTTGGTGTTTTTTCATTCAGTTTCTGCTAACACTACAAAATCCCCTTTTTTTGTGCCCTATGATCGTCTCGGTTTCAGCCGGGAGGGAAAATTTGAACATTCGACTTGAAAAATCGTATTTTTTTACATCAAAATTGATGCTTACCGTCACAAACTATATGGGGAGAAAATATTGTGCCATACAATTTCCGATTCGTTACCAACTTCATAGATGTAGTTTCTTCGATCTGTCAAATACACAAAATTTTTATTGTCGCAAAATTTAACTAAAAAAAAAACTTTTATTTATTAAATAGCTCTTAGGTTTGATGCAAATTAATATAATTCGTAGTTAAAATGTCTAATATAAGTGATCAGGTAATTGAATTTCTTTTGTACATTTTTATGTTCTTTGTTATTTGCCGCATAAATGTTTATTGAACACAATGTAAATGGAAAGAGAATTGTTCTCCGACTGTGTATGATAAATGGCGAAGTTTGTTTTGCAAAAATTTTATTTTTAGCCCCAATATAGATATAGTTTTCTTATTTGAATTGTTTTCTATTACAAATTCATTGTCTCTAAATGCAATTAAAATGGAATTTTCTTGTGTTGTGTACGATAACCAATACATATAGATATTGATAAGACACTAAGAAGAAGTTGTAGTTTTGTGCCGTCTGTAAAAACATTGAGCCAATTGTACAAATTAATCATTCATAGTGATAGTATCTATCTGTCTAGTAGTAGCTATTTCTTATTATATTAGTTATAACAGTTGTATTGTTCGAAAAGTGTCTTCGTGTAAATCCAACTGCAATAACAACAAAAAAAACAAGGTAAATTAATTTTTTTTTATATTCTCCTTCCGCATAGAACTGTGATGTACACCTGTACGCTGAGATTGAAATCCTAAAGGAAGCTCTTGTAGAAAAGCAAAACGAATTGATAGCCATGGAAACAACTTGTTTACGTGAAACCGAAAGACAGGCAGAACTCGAGGACAGTATTATTGCGTGGCAGGACAAATATGATCGATTGTATGAGTCACATAAGCGGGTGCAAAAAGTCAATCAGAATTTAGAGGATAAATTGCTAAAATTGGTGGATCGAAATTCGGGTGAACGAGCGCAGCTTACTAGTGATGTGGCAACATTAAGCGTACGATTGGCACAGGCTAATTACAATATAGCCACGCTCCAAAGGGAAATTGTAAGTTTTATTTTATTCTTCTTCTGTTTTATATTAATTTATTATTTAGATGTAGACGTAGAGTAAAAAAAAAACTAGCAGATAAGAATAATCATATCATTTATGGTCTCTAAACTTTAAGGTCATAAACATTATTAATCTTAATATTTGAACATTATTTGTTATCAGTCAAGTAGCTTTTTCTTTTCCATTATAAAATGAAAATGTTAAATAAGTCGGTGTATGCTCTTTAATCACACATCGTAAAAAAAAATTTCTACAAATAACTTACGATTACTATAAATTTACTTCCATATCTAATTCTAGTCTAGAACTTATCTAGTCATAATTGTAAAAAAAAATCTCTTTGATTAAAATTTATTTATATTGTTGATTCTTGTTTTGGGAGTGGCCAACATAAATTACGACTTATCCATAAAAATGTATTTATGTAGCTAAGTAGTTCTTTTTTGTAACGATAAACAAAAATAATTACCATATTTTGAAGTAGCAACAAATATTGTTGTGATTGAATGAAAATCACCTGTCAGAACCAAGTTTCATTCAACTTTCTTAGAATTTCATTTTTCTATATCTCGAGCTATTTTTGAACAGGTCAATTCGGATTTCCAATCAATTAGACCATCACCATCCCACTTCTGATATTATTAACACTTTTATGACTTTTGCTACTGAAATATTCTGAATGTAGAACGCCCCTAGTTTTACAACGCTGAGTTTGTTGGTTTTTTTAAATAGTTCAGAATATTTCTTAGACAAAACCTCCTATATCTTGAGAAAAGCCCTTTAGAACAAAATTGTTACGAAGTAGCGCACTTATGTGCCATTACTTTCGGATTTCCGGAAGAATACTAAATTTTTCTCTAAGGGATGTGCTTTCAATCCTATTCTCAATGGTACAATGGATTCAACTATTGACTAAATTCAGGATTCTTGTCCTGTGATGAAAATACTACTTTTCAGTGACAATGGCTTTAATTATTTAATTTATTTTTTTTATAATTCCTGATTACTGTGATTCAATCAAACAGATTACTAGCGTCCAGGTTAGAGAAGTTTTTCCACTGTCAACGACTTATATCTCAGGAAAAAAAATCCTCTCAGAATCCATTGTCTTTGTCCTTGGTATACCGGGCAACTGGCCACAAAGTGAACGACAGTCTCTTCCTCCAAGTCACACTGCTGTAATCTATAAGATTCCCATGAGACATAAAACTTAACAGTGCCCCGTCGAGACCCTCACCACCAACCTTAGGTAATTTTTTAATTAGACTCAAAAGCATGGTCGCCCTTAGTACTTCCTTGGCCATTACAAAAAATCAGGACTTGGTGATGCTATTCCACGGTTTTTTATGTTCGTCCCACATCTCCTTTGATTTCAGCAGTAGTGAAATCTAAGATTGATTCTAGTCTAGATCCACAAATTGACTTGAAAGTAAATTGAAAGTAATAATTTAATAAAAAAATTAACATCGCTTCTGTAGACAAGCAATGTCAGATT
Source organism: Platyura marginata (assembly GCA_026745375.1). Classification (NCBI taxonomy): domain Eukaryota; kingdom Metazoa; phylum Arthropoda; class Insecta; order Diptera; family Keroplatidae; genus Platyura; species Platyura marginata. The sequence continues at coordinate 17,637 of JANSTT010019377.1, forward strand.
AAATTCTCCTTGTAAGCAAATTTTATTGTTGTTTTATTATCAATACAAACAATGTAAATCGAATAATCGCCATACCTTACATATCTACCCACCTACCTATCTATATATAGAATAATAGCCGATTAATGGGCCTTATCTATTGTTTGTCAATGGAAACCTTAGCTTAACCGTATCACTTGTAAGTTTATTTGTTCGCATTGATATTAATTTTAAATTTTATTTTTAGGAAAGATACAAAACTGATATGAGCCTAGCCATACAGCTGTTACAGTGTAAACCGGACAGTTTTGTATCACAAAAAGTAACATCGGTAATTAACGAATCATTAATTATTAATAATATTTTGGATCAATCCATAGAGATTAAATATTTTTTTGTTTAGCTTCCATTAGAAATTCAGTCAAAAGTAACTCAGTATATGCGACTAGATACAAATTCACATTCCGATTCCGAAGGTAGCACAAGCGGTGTTGGTGTTGCAACAGCCGGTTCATATCGCGTATTACCAGCATCGGATAGTCCCCCTCCATTGTGTCCGTTTCCACCGACCGCAATGGTATACTCAATGAGGGGTGTTGGTAAGTGTTAGTAGTTTTTTGGTGTTTGTACTTCTTTCTTTTTTTTAGGTAATATAAAACTTTTTACGTTTTTTTCTTTGACAAGCACAAATGCACAAATTTTTTTTTTTAGCCTACTAAGTATTGCTTTTTGCCTATTTTTCGTTTTTCGTTTTTTTTTTTTTTTTTTATTTTTATCACCAAAAAGCACCACCAAAAATGGTGAATTTGCATGAAAGGTCAGGTGAGCTGTTATTATATTTTTTGTTGTTGGTAATTTTGCACTTTTTCTTTAGTTTGTGATTAACTTTTGACGGGTTATTATGAAATATTATGACATTAGGTATTTCATAATCACCCAATCAAATCACTTATCTATATTTGAAATTATTAATCGAAAATCTATTTTTCAGATGACACCAATCAATCAGACCCACAAATGATATCACCATCAATCATTGCAAAATATTTGGAAGATGAACTTAAATCTAGTGATGTAAAACATTGCGATACATGTCTATGTACAAATCGTGATTTAACTGTACTTGCCGATACAGTACTATCATATAGTATTGGTACACAAACAATACTGCAGGGCGATACAAATAATGCACTATGCTTACGATGCAATAGCAATTTGAATTCACCATCGCGAACAAATAGTCCTTATATAATAAAATTAGTGAAATCAAGTGATTCGGTTATATCGGAAACAAAAAGTAGCGTTTCCGATTCAAATGATAATGATAAATTATTTACGCCCGTTAAAAAAGATGATTTAATGGTAAATCCAATATTGGGACATCATCGATTATGTGATCGGACGCCGAAAATCCTTGACACTGCCAGTAAATGTGTTGAAATGCAATTGGACAACGATATGCATTTAAGAACAAAGTCGCCAATAGATGTACGTTCACCGGAAATTATTGTTAGCTGTAGTAGTAATAGTATCAATAAGAAACATGATGTCAGTCAAAATAGTTGTTTGGATGGTGAGCAAATATGTAGTAAAGTTGATAATGCACAAGATACAGTGACCGGCAGTACAAATAGTTTGTGGAGTAAAACCAGTAGTAATACAAATAATACGGAGGGAGCCAAACTATTTGAGAATTTTAATCGAAATTTAATTAAATCGATAAAGGTAAATTTTAATTTTTAATTAATACAAAATATTCATTAGTAAAAATATTTTTCGCATGCTCAAAATTTGACTGCCATTTTTTACACGTAGTTTTGGATACATTTTTATAGCGAAGCCCCTTATTATATCGAATGATGTCAGGCCCAATTAAAACTTCATCCTGCTTAAGCACAAGCTTTTCTATGTTATCGTCAATTGTCCACAATGACTTGAACTGTCCTGGGTTAAAATATAATTGTGGCAGAGCAGATAGTTCTCGATCGTTTGTATTTGCTTTAAATGGGATCAGGCCATTGCTACTTTACGTTCCAAATCGCTAATTTATTCATGGATAGCCCTCCTCTGGATTGAATAAAAGTGGCCTTAATGGTGATTCATGTCTAGTTCAGTGGGATTTATTTTCTTGTTTGGTATAAACCATCAATAATAGCCGTAAGCCAGTGGCGACTCGTGAGAATTATTGGTTCCATCATTGTGGGACTCTTTTTAAGAAATTGAAAAAAAAATGTGACAGACTCACGATGATGGATAGAATTCTAACGAGCCGCCGAGTTTGCTTGCGACAGATTTAGTTGAGTGGGTAACTCCTGAGTTGGGCAGGGGTTACCGGAATTCAACTGTTAGTAAAAAATACAAATAATTCGCTCAATTTATCATTTTTGCTTCTAATTCCAGGCTGATAATCCAAAACAAACCGGACCTCGACTTTGTGCATTACGAATACAAAATGGTACCAGCAATATTTTATTAGACAATATTGAATCGGAATTGTCGCCAATTGTCTATACACGTCGGTCACGTTTTTTAGATGAAGAACTGGACGAAACGAAAGATATAATTACATCAACCGGTCGCTGTGAAACATCCAATATATCAATGGTAATGAGTAGTAGTGGTGGTGGCGGCGGTGGTGTTGGTGGTGTTGCCGGTGAAAATAAAACCGATTATGAAAAATTTCGAGAGGTAAACAATAAAATCGATACAATGTCTGCCAGTCAAATTGTCCTACCACAAACGATTTTATCCAATTCGAATTTAAATTTAAATACAAGCGGACGATTCTCAACCGGCGCTAATAATGATCATCGTGGTGCTATCAAACAGCATCAATTATGTGTAGATAAATTAGAAAGTGAAACGATTTCTAGCAAAAATGCTAATCAATCCTGTACACAATCAAGTTCCATATCAAGTGAGTTGAATATACAAGAAAGTGCATTACTTCGTCGTCAACAGTTAACACGTGTTGCTGAATGGGTACAAAATAATCATTTGGACAATATTGGCCCAATATCATCACAAAGTACCAGCTCAATGGATGCAGGCTCCATTGATTCCGGTTACAAAACCAAAATCAATAATTGTGGCAATGATTTGGTGGTTGTCTTAGGTAATGATAGGATGTCAAAGAATACAAATGATATTATTGTAGCTAATATTAAGGATAGCCATCGGATAGATGTGTCATCGTTGAGCGATGACAATAAATTAATTGATAATGATTTTGCTCAAAATAATAATTTTATTAATACTGACCAGAGATTTGTGGTGGATACCATACAAAATGGTAATGATATTGTCAATGCTCAAATTGATCTTGCACAAATGGAATATAATGTTAAGCAATTTTTGCTTAAACAAAACGAATGGTCAATTCATAATAAAAGTCGCCATGATGGTGGCTTAGCAGCTACATCAACAACAAATAATGCCACAAAAAATCTGCACAGAACTGAAACTAATCTTTAAGTTTAAATTTTTCTTAATAATTTATTTATTTTATTTATTAAACTAGATAAAAAACTAGTAATAGCTTTGACTAGGTAATGTTTTGCTTCAATTCTAATATTATTGATTGCTTTTCTAGCTTTTCTAAGTGTTTTATCAAATATCTTCTAACCATTTTTTTTACCAAATATTTTCTAATCATTTTTTTTTACAATATAATTGAGATTTTAAGAGATTAATTGGAACGATCGTACTTTAAGATAAAAAAAGATTTCATGATCTATGATATTAATAGGATAGGATAGTTTTTATATTCGGTAATGATGGGAATATTATCTGAAAAAAATCTTCGTATCATTCCCGGCATCGAATCAGGTTCCTTGAGGTTGCAGATCTATACGATAATCCGGGTAGATCTAATTCGGAGTAGATCCATGTTAAAGGTGATTCTTTTAGTCATTTGATTCTTTTAGTCATTTTTTTCTTACCAAACATCATCTTGAACATTTAGTTGTTCAGTATTTTTCCCAAATAGATCGACAACATTTTTATAACGACTTCCTGTACTTTAGTAAGAGCAGTGAGGAGGAGGACTCATGAGGAATTATGTTCAATATGTTGGTGGGGTTTTTTTTTCAAAAAATAAACAGAACTACGAGAACTAATATTGAGGAAACGGTAATTTTTGGTTGACTAACGACGGTGACAAATTTAAGGTTTCAGTAGAGCGTGGAGTTTTGATAATCCAATCGAAATGTGGGAATAATGTGAATTATAAATAGAATTCTGTATGCAAGAAGAAAATTAGAGGAAAATGATCACTTTTTCTGTAAGTGTTCGGAGTCAAACAGTATAGGAGTCTGATTTTTTTTTTTTTTAATTTTCATCCTTTAGTTTTATAATATTTGTCTACTGGCATGAATTACTTATTATTTGTAAGAAAGTGTACTGAGCATGTTACCTTAACGTTATTTTTATCTTTAACCAGAAAAGCATTCAATAATATTATTTATATAGTACCTAATATAGCATAATTAATGATTATCAAAGTATCGCCAGCCAATATTATGTGCTTTTTTTATAAATACAAGAATAGCACACATTAACTTAAAAAAAAAAACTTAAAAATATAATTTTTGTGTAATTGAATGTGATTCTAAACAGAATTCTCAATGTTGATGAAATGGTTCGATCAAATTTAAAAAAATCGCCATTTTTAGGCGAGAAACTAATAATGTTTTGGAAATTTTTCAAAATAGTAGTCCAAAAAACAAATTTACATATAGTGGGCAGTTTCTCAGTGTCGAACAGGACTCCCTGGCTCCAATTTATCCAGCTCATTTGCACTACTTTGCTAGAAATCACTTCACTGCACTTCAAACTAAAACGTATTGAATTTGCTGAAGTTCGAAAAATTGTTGTATTTCATCTTTTATCCCTTTTAAACTCAACTAAATATACCAGCCTACCAACAAATAAAACATTTAGAATCAAGCTTTCCAAGCGTTCCCAAGCATTAAAGTAAAATTAAGCTAGGCGACACGTGACACAAATCAAATTACAGCACTTAACAATGGAGCAAACACATTCAATGTCATTTTAGTTCGTCATTTTGAAAGACGTTCCGTTTCATCCATTTTTAATTGATTTTTTAGCATATGACAATTACACAAAAAAAAAATATTTATAATTAAAAATGTTTTACATCACACACACATACTTATATGATAATTGTGTTCAAGTTTGAAAATTCTTAAGAAGTTGGTTCCATAAAACTTTAAAATTAAGAAATTTTGTAAAAAATATTGTCAAAAAAATAATTGAACAAAATTATCGATAGGTGTTAATTTTATTTTTTTATAATTGAAAAATACTTACACACAACCAAATTGCCATAATTCCTTAATGTTAAGTAAAAATTAAATTTAAAATATTAAAAAAAAAAAAAAACACGAACACAATTTATATTTAAAGGCAAATGCAAAAGCATTTTGGGGTTTGATAGATCAACTAATTATTTTTTTATTTATACTTTACAATGTGCACGTTCCCCACTATTATAGAACAAAAATGAGATTTTTCTAGTCTTCCTATTGCTATACTCGAATTGTTTTTGGGTAAAACTATTTATTTATTTTTTTTTTAAAATAGGCAAACAAATACACAGCACTTTGGAAAAATGTTTAAACGATCCAATCATTAACACTGGAACTACCAGACCGAGACCAGTTTTACTGGTTTGTGTTTCAAAATTATTTGAAATTTTTAATAGAATTTTTATAGACTTTTATTTATAAAAAATGCAATTCGTTATGTACATTCAGTTCAACCCTTCACCCCTGTTTTATGTATATAGTAGTACCTAGAAGTATACATAAAATGTCGGCAGTTCTAGTGTTAACTCTAGTCAAATAATATATTCAAACAATCGGTCAATGTCTGTACAATACAATTTTCAGCAATTTCATATACATACATTTAAATACACACTGAAATCATTTACGTGCGATTAAAAATGACTTATTATTAGTAAAATGGAATTAAATATTAAAATTATTAGAAAAATGATTTCCTGTCCGATAACCTCATAGAACCCACACCGGACAAATTATATCAGCATTTGAAGAAGCATTTATGTACGATGTCAATTCTATAATGGGGAAATGTCTGCAAAAGACAATGCTGATGACTCAGTTAGTAAAACATTTGATAGGTTTTCAAAGATTTTTCTCATTACCATACTTATACAGGGTGTTCGATAGGGATATGTAGTAGAGGTTCAAGAAAAGTGTGGTATAGGAAATTCTAAATCGAAAATATTGTAGAGAATACAATTCTGAATTCATTATTTAAACAATGTTTTTAATTGGAAGATATTAATGGTCATGAAGATATGATTTATAGAAAATTTTGTGCTTTAACTTAAGTTTACCAATTTTTTTTGTAGAATTTATTATTTTTGTAGTATTAATTACTATTCAATGAATTTTCATTAATATTGTTCAGTAGTTTAGAAGTTATTAATTCAAAGTTTTACTAACTGTTGACCACCCTGTATATTCAATATATCATCCAAACAACAAAATGGTACAGTACCTACAGTATTTAATATTAGATACTTATTACTACTTGTACGGCATAGCCACAATTTTCAATACAATTTTCTATCTTACCCCATAATTCTCAAATTGCTTAATAAAAAACAAAAAAAAAAATATTTTTCCATTATCTCATTCGTAATAAATTTTGTGAAAATTAATTAAGAAGAAAAACCGTACATATGATTAGATAAACTATTAAATTAAGAAAAGATAATATTATTACCAACATTCCTCACGATATGTTTGAGTTATGTTTTAATGGAGAAAAATCCGGCAATATACAAAAGAAAATTTTTATTTTTTTTTTTTTTTGTTTTACTTTTAAAAATCTAATTGTTTTTTATTCATTAATATTTAGATTTAAAACAAAAATTTATATAAATGTAATCCTGCCTCGTCATAATTTGGTTAAAAAAAAAAAAAGAAAAGAAAGAAAATCTTGGAAACAAAAAAACACATTTCTAAAGCAAACAAATATTTTCGGAAATTTTATTTGTACCATTTTTTGTGAAAAATAAATGTCTTAAAGGAAAACCTGAAAATAGTTTTGTATTTATTTAATTTTAATTAGTTTTAAACAAAATTATCGGTACCATGTAGTGCCGTAAAATAGGGGAGAGGGAATGGATGATCGTACAAGAACGTACAAGATTTTATGAAATATGAAAAAACGAGTGGAATCATTTGAAATTGAAGTAATTTGTGAAACAGAAAGATTAGACATTATTAGGAAACATGATTTTGGAAGAAAAAAAATTCCCATAACCCAGTAATATTAGAAAAATTATAAAAAATTCTGAATTCTCGAATCCCTAAATCACAAAATTATAGTCTGTGATCTGAATTCTACAGTACACCTAGAATAAATAGAACAAGATATAGGGGAGGTGGGGGTACTGTGTGTTTCTAATTTTGATATAAACCATTCATTTTCGGAATAGAGTAAAATTAAAAAGAATCAGAAAATTATGATTTCATTAAAAGACCGTTATGGTGCTGCAATCAATTTTATATAATTTTTGGTTTTTAATTATTTGTATTCAACTATAGATAAGAACAAAATTGTAGATAATGAATAAGTACGGATATATAATATAAGTAATCGGCGTACCCAATTATGTCTTCCTTACTGGTCATATTTAAAATATCTGAAATTAATCAGGGAAAATCGCTATATTACTAGATGGATTTTAATTTTTATCTTCCGATTGCCGGGCAGATGTTTTTTTAAATCATTTCTCTGTAGTTTTTTTTTTTGTTTGGCAGTCATAATTTCAACCGCAATTTAATTAATTTTTGAAAACACAATTCACAAAATCATTGTAATAATATGAACAAATAATAATAAAACGAACACGAATATTAAGAAATTTTTAAGCAGGACAGGAAGAGATAGTTTGAATACGTATACTGGCAATTTATGAAATAACATTAATTTTAAATTAATTTCAAAACCCTTGAAGCGATTAAACTCTTTTGACAGATATAACTTAAAGAAAAAAAAAAAAAAAACTTTGTATACGAAAGATTTTAGTAACAATATAGTTAATTTACGCTAATTAACAGAATGCAAACAATGTGAGAATAAAAAACTTGTTTTTGTACATGAAAAAGTATTCCGGTCGTTGAGCAAAATTAACTTTTTTCGTTTATTTCAAATCATCAAATATTGCGTACTTATCCACCAACAAACGAAAATATCCGTAAATAATTAGGCTGTCGTTTTCCTAATTATATTTTCGGTATAATTTGTTTGTTGAAAGCAAAAGTGTTAACCAATTTTAAGCACTTTAGTAGTGTGTACACATTTTGAATATGATTAGGTTAACAATTTTTTTTTTTTTGCTACAATATACCTACTAATTAATAATTATGTATGAATAAAATTTAATTTTAATTGTGGCGCCATATTGTAATTTTTTTTTTTTGTGACACCTTTTCTATTGTCAACTTGTGATTTGATTTGACGCTGGGCTGGAATGTTGTATTATGAAGTTTTTGAAAAATTAGTTGAATTTGAACCGAAGAGCTGTGTATGATACGATTTGACAGTTTTCTAATAAGATCTTGTTTATTTATGTTCTACAAAATTGTAGAACACAAAAAAATAGTTTAAAATGGTTAAATTGAGCCTATTTTTAAAATTTTTTAAACGGTGTGCGCCGGCCTTCAAATTTTTTTTTAATATGCCCATTTATTAGTGGGACCCCTATACAATGTTGTCATATCTAGGAGTTTTTAAATTTGATAATTATGGCCGTAGATTAGGGTACGTTATTTCTATTGAATAAAAATTTTACATTAGGATGAAATACATTTTTTTTTAGAGTCCAATAACATTTTTCGAATGACGCCTCTTAATGTTTATCATATATCAAACAAATATTTAAAGAAAAAGACAAATTGCCAAATTAGATGTAATTCTTCGAATTATCTTAACAAAAAAAAAAAAAACACCAACAAATTACTGTGTTAATCTCTGCCAAAACATACAATAAACTCAATAATATTGAAATAGAAATTTGGCAAATTAAAAAAAAAAAAAAAACAAAATTTGTTTGCCAAAGATAGAAGATGAGTGAAAAGTGTCACGTAAATAATATACGAAATGGAAAGTATCATCACGTACGTTTATATTTCATAAAAACAATAACAACAATTTAACGAATTTCTATTGGTATTTCCTTTCCTTCCCATTATATATATGCAATTAATTTAACACCAAATCAACGAAAACAAAATATTTTTAAGTAATGAGCCATCAGTAAGTAACTAACTTATGTACATACTTGTTGTATTGTTGTATTGTAATATTAATATGTAAAAAAAAATTCCCACAACAATTGACTTTAATGATAGTAATTATCAACTCTTCTATGGATCATATTGGGTACATGTGTATAGGAATTGATTTTTTTTTTTTTTTTTGGTGAAGTACCTACACCCTACCCACGTATTCGTATATCGTACCTAAGAGATAATGTCAGATAGGAACCGGTCTGATATCGTTTAATTTTTAAGTATCTTGTTCTCGCATATCATTATTTGACCAATACCAATTTTACAAACGGGATAAAATATCTTAAACGATTGTCAATTTTATAGTCAAGATGCCGTTCTTTAATTGTACTAATAAAACATAAATTAAATAACCCAAAGCAATTATTATATATAGAATTTTTTTTTTTTTAAATACATACATTTAACTAGAGTTCTAAAGACAGTTATCTCTCTCTCTGTACAGAAAACAATTACCAACTAGATGTAATGTACAGCAATTATTTAATCTTAAATAATTGTCAGACTCAACAACATAGAAATTCTTGAAGAATGCTAATGAATACAGTAATTGACATTTATTTTATAAAAATAATTCAAATTCAAGCTTCATATAGAATATGAAGAATTTTGAGTACCTAAAAAGACCTACTGTCAGGATTGTTAATTGATTTCAATTTTCTAAATTCATTTTTAGGCTGGTCGTCCACTAGATGTCATCGGAATTGCGTTCATCAAAAATGTGACGAATATATGCGAATAATCCTAACACACTGAAATGTATTAAGTATCGTCCACTGTATGCAATACAATTTTTGCGTTTTCGTCCGTTTTCATCACAACTGCGAACTATCCCATTTTGATGGGATTTTTCGTCCGAATTCATGCGAATTTTGACATAATTGTTCAATGAATGTTTGATTCAAACAAATTGTGTTTTGTTATTTTACGACTACAAATAATTGTGTTAATATTTTAATTTTTTAGTGAAAATAATGGTGAACATTGTAAAATTAATTAACTTAATACATGTAAATTCGGACGAAAACGCATTCAGTGGACGGATACCAACATATGCGAATTATGACGAACTGGTTCTTCACATTTCTGATGAACGCAATTCGTATGAAAACGCATCTGGTGGACGACCAGCCTTATGCTCTATGAGCTGTTTGAATATTCACGTCTTATGACAGTTTCTTGCTGAAAAAGAAAAGAGAACAATTCGAGAAGAATCGATAATTTTATCGAAATTTTTTTCGAAAATTATTGACTACTATTTTTTGTGGTTTTATTTTATATTTGAATAGTAGATTTTTAGTACCTCCATAATTAAAAATTTAATAACTTGTTAGGTAATTTAAAAAAAAAACACACACTGCAATTTAACCGCTCATTATTATTGTCGATCCCCATTTATATGGTGCAGTTCTTCTTTTTCTCTTCAGTTCAAATATAAAAACGATAAACGATTGCATTTTGTAACCTGTAATTGCCATAATAAAAATAAAAATCAATTTAATTGCACTTTTATTTTGTTTCCTTGCTTGTGTATAGGAGAAGAGGTTTGCAACAAGACATAAATGTGAAAAGAAAAACAAAAAAAACAAAAAAATCATAATTAATTGAACGCAATAATATAGTAATAATAAATAATAATAATGTGTGTAGTATTTAAAATAGAATGTTGAAAACAAGTTTAAATGTCTTTTTATTACGTGCAATGGCAATGTCAAGTTCAAAAAGATGGTTACTCAACAACATGAATCGCGTAATAATTTTGAAAATTTAATTTTTGCTCATTTACTTGCCGATTCAGGTTTGTTTTACTTTCTTTTTGTAATGTTTATAAAGTTCAATGTACTTAAGAAAATGTTGATATTATTGTGATGTTTGTTTTTAGCACAATTTTGTATATATACTACATGATATAAGTAGTATAATAATGTAGGTTAATTTTAAATTAAATAGCATAAAGCCAATAATTGCACATTACAATATGAAAGGTTAATTAATTTTTTTATTTTTATTTTTGATACTCTACATATAAAAAATTTTTGTAATTAATTAACCAGCAAGCCTTTCATTTGGTATAATGACTTATAATGATGAGGAACCATTTCTTTTATTCTTTTAAGCATTAAAAATAGAAATGGTATGGGAGCAATAAATAGATTAGGTCGAAATTCCTTCAAAGATCATAGTTTTCTAAATTTTTACGTTTTAAAAAAAAAATTATTAAAAAGAGTATAGTCAGTTTATCTAATTAGACTATGTGATTAGACTATGTCATAAGTTTGAAATATTAAAATACTTAGAATACATGAACATAATATAAAATTGATTGTAGCGCTTTAACGGTGGGATTTAGAATTTTTTGTTCTATTAGTAAAATGGTTATGTTGTTATAGTCTATAACTTTGTCCTTATCCATTTTTTTTGTTACTACAATACTAAGCCGTTTTTAGGCGTTCCATAGAAAATGTGTGAAATTCTATACAAATCACTTGAAATCTTCACAAATTGATTGAAAACGTTATGATTATTAATTTTAAGATCAAATTTATGGAATTCGGGAAAAAAAATTTATTTGTTCAGATTTTCTTAATTTTCCCTTAGATTTTCGATAAAAGTTTCGTAAAAAAATCATATCTCCTAAACTACGGGACCATTGTTTATAGAACTGTTTTTTTACCAGTTATAGATGCTTCGAATATCTATCAGAAAAAAAAAATGTTTGGCCGACAGCGTGAGATATTTCGATAAAAAATATGTTTGAAAACATCATGTTCAGTTAAAGATTTTTTAAAAATCGAGAGATTGGAGTTTAGTCTAGAGACTATACGCGAATTAAAACTGAGGAATATACGAATCCAACAATGTATATATGTCAAGGTCCATTTCCATTAATTTTGGAATTTTTCAAAATGAAATTTCATTTTTTGTTCGGAGTTTAAGCCGTTTTCAAGCGGCACATAAATCAATGGCAAAGAAGTTGTGAATTTGTTGTGCTCATCCAAATTAGAAATTACCAGAAGAAAAAAAAACACTCTATAAGTAAGACAAACCTTTTACTAACCCACATCCCCCTTCCATTCCATTCCTACTAATTTTACTGTAAATGCGTATTTGGTATTGACATAAATGTACCTTAGATGTAGGGTAGAGCTAAGATCAAAATCTAAATTATATAGACGTAAATCGTTTTTTGTTTTAAATTACTTTAGGTAAAATCATACCTACTTATAACATTTAAAAACAATATATTTACAGACGCATGCGCGTCTTTTGATATCGACCTTTTAAAATTCCTATGAAATCGTAAAAATATCGAAATGTAACAAAAACTTAAAATTATCGAATATAAGTAGAAAAAAAAAACAAATAATAATTTTGTTATGAATAATCTCTTCTTTCGGTATGCGCTGAACTGCGTTTGTTTTTTTTTTTTTTTTGTTTAAGAATAATTTACATTATAGTACCTATAAAGATATTAAAGTCTACCTATGATAAAGAAAAGAAAAAAATACTTTAAATATGTAATACAGAAATGAAGTTATCAATGTTTTGGTGACCCATTTGGCGTCAACTCATTACAAAAAGAAAGTTCAAAATTTTGTGAAATGATTTGCAAAATACTAATGAATCTGTGCGAATACGAATTATTTGCATATTGGTTTACACGTTTAAGTTCAAAATAAATAGAAACATGTATTTAGCAAAAAAGAAAAAAATAAATAAATAAAAGAAATACAAAGAAAAAAATCAAAATAAAATAAAAGAAGCATAAAATGGTAATCGACATGGTAATATTTTTTTTTTTCTTTTTTTCCATTTTTGATTGCGCGTTTTAAAATAATTAATCGTGTACAACATGATTGATTTGTTGGAAGTTGTAACATTATTTTTGTGCGAATGCCAAATGTTTCTGTTTGTCGATTTGTATCTAATGGTTTCATGCTTACGATATATGTATAACACGTTTATTATAATATAGCTGTAAAGATATTACATACATTATATGTATACCTAACATATGTAATTACTAACCATAGTACATACCTACTATTTAAAACAGTTTTTATGAAAATGTGTCCCAATTAATAGCTTTAAGATAACAATCTCAATTTGAACGTAAATACATAATTACATTTTTAATTCTAGAGTTAGGATGAGGACATTTATATATTATATGAAGTGGAACTAAGAACTGTCAATTTTTGATAGTTTCATTTGTTTAAGCATTTTTAGGTTGCTGCTTCCCGTTCCTATAAATCCTTCACAGGAATCTATATGATTCGCTGCACAAACAAAAGTCTCGGATAGTAATGTCACCTGAGAGTCCACGTCCATACATATATTAAACGACGAAATTCTTCTATCGTCCACCGTTCTCATTTTATTTTAATCCCAAACGAAAATGCTCTACTAACCTATGCCCTTGTACATCTGCAAATGGAAACTTTAAATTTCCATATATATGTAAGAAGCAAATGGCGGCAATTTTACACTCGTCACGTAACTCTTTTTCATATTTATCCAAATTTGTACCAATAAGCTAAAAATTCCATGCATAGTCCTCATTAGCTACAATATCTAAAAAGATCAGTATAGGAAAACTGACCGAGCCAGGCTATAATTTTCATTGCATTGTTGTTGTAGAAGCAAAAGTCACTCACTCAAGTCGTCCCTTTTCCCCTGCATGTGTAATATAGCCGCAAGGCAATTAGGCCTTTTTTTAAATTTAAAGTAAATTATCCGAAATTATCCAACAATAGGACGGAAGGAAAGAGAGAACTATCTTCTATGCTTACACAGTGTTAGATTAGATTAGATATAAGTTGAGAAAGATACTCCATTACTTAGACCGCATTTTTAGTCTATTGTACACGCCCAAATTTATTTTATGGAGTCTGATCAAAAAGCGCCTCTGATTTCTTGATGAAGGTCACTCACTATCTTTTTGATCTGCAGCTCTCAAATTGCTTCGGGATCTATTGTGTAACAGTCGGTGGAAGTTAACCAGCGATGAAAGAGTAAGGTGAGACACAGAAAGTGATCTTTTTTCGTCCAATTCGTAATTTGATACAGGATCGGTCCTACCCTAAATCTAATCTTTTTGAGATGATAGTTTAGTCTACAGTGCGTTCCATTAGTACAACTATCACACTTTATGGACTTTCTCTGTCCAGATCATCGAATAGTATTCACGCTTTGGATTTCAATCACTTACTCTTTGGTTTGTTTGAATGTTTTTTAATGATCACCACGTTTCAGTTGACTGTGTCACAAGTAGTCAGTACAGGTAATCATTTCACACAACTACTTATCGAATAAACTATAAAATCTATAAGATGAAATATTTTTGTCTGATTCATTACATAATGGAATTCTCTAGAGTCAAACTACTGGTTTATGAATAGATAATAAGTAGACAGAGAGACTTACTTGCCATATAAATATTATTTCATTAATGAACCGAAAATGATTACGAAAATGTTTAAAGTCAAACCATTTATAGGTAGGTAGGTAGATTATTTAATCACAAATAAGAAAGTTTCATGAAGGGAGAGTTAACATTAGTCAATATTTTAATATTAAATAATTTGCATTGTATTTTCTAACATTTCATTGTAATATTTTTGACAGACGCGCATATTTAACTCATTAATTGAAGATAGAAAGTCGACAAGTACTTGAAAACTGTTTCGGAATAGGGCTGATTATATGTAATGAGACTTCTCTTAAATAGAGAAAATCAAAATTATTATTTTTAGTTAAATATTGTAGAATGTAGTGTAAATAGTAAATTGTACGCCTATTGTGTTGGAGAGTAAGCGAGGTTTTATTGTAAAGTGAATCTCAATAAACAAATTTAAATTTTAGACTTAGTTCCCAGACTGAGTTTTGCATAATTTGTTAAAAGACTTGAGACCCTAAGATTTTAAAACGTCATATTCAAAATCACTAGATTTTGTATCTACATTCTGTAATCGTTCTCTCTTCTCTCCTCCGACCCCCCTCATCCTCATCCAACACATTTTCTATAAAATGTAGGTTTTCTTCAATAAGAGACGAGGAGCATGTTCTCTTTTCATTTACTATAATTTTTTACACCTCCACCCCCCTCCCCCGCCCTTTATTTTCCTTCGCATGGAAAACGAAACAAATTCCTTGCAATTAATTCAGTTCAGTGCAATTCATCCATACTTTTTCTCTCTTTCCTTCTGAATAAGTACAACAACGATCAAATGATGTGATTGTATGCCCACTTATGGTCCAGAGGAAGCCTATCTAGTAACTGACATCCTTCTGAGAATACCTCGGTATATATGAAAAAAGGTTCAACTACTTAGTCTTCCTCCTCTAAATTGCAGTGTGGTTCAATAGGGATCAATAAAATTATTTAGAACAGGACAAAGTTAGAGGACTACCAGTTAATAGTTTAGTTTAGGCGACAGGTTGATGAATAATTCTATAATCTGTAATCAACCTTAGGAGACAGAATATGACAGAATAATTTTTTGACATAAAGCTAGTTTTGCCTGTATACGCCTAGTAAATGAATTAAATCTCGGAACAAATTAAATTTTACTTCTACTGTTCAATTGAAAATTGATTCTAGAATCAACCCGCTGTGATTGTACCTACATCATTTTATTACAATTTAAGTTCTTCAACAATAAATAAGAGAGAGGACAACGAATCTAATGAAAAACGATGATGATGATGCCCAGACAACCGCATATTCTTAAGCAATTAAATGTAATACAAAGTAGTTAAATTCGCTAACCTTGAACAAACAATAATAATAATAATAATTTATAATCTTGAAGAAATATTGTTTCTTATGATTTTCAAGAATTGCACATATCCATCAACCGCAAGTATACCATCAATATCTACATATCTACATAGAGATGGTTAAATGGCAGGGAGATAAATATTTGCCCATCTCCGCCATAAGAAAAAAGAAGGAAGGAAAAAAAAAAAAAAAAAAAAAAAGAAAAAACCTAACCTAACTAAACGATACGAAATTACATATTGGAAAAATGTGTGTGCACAGAAAAATAATCATCTGCAACAAAACCAGAATGTACAAACAAAACAATCCACATTTGTCTAGGCGGTCGGCGTCTTTAAGCCATTTACTTCTATTATAACGCACAACAAAGTACCCACTTACTATTTATAGAAGAGGAACGAACCAATGGTGTGTGTGTGTATATGGCCTGTGTATGAAGTATTTTTATTTTGCATATATATATCTCGAGTTTCTGAACTGAAATGTTATTAACAAATAAATCGATGGAGAGAAGGAAAAAAAAACAAAATCTTTACATAGGTTCCAAACATGAAAGAAGCAAAAGACGAAGCAGAAGAAGCAGAAGAATAACACAATAAAACTGATTTTTGATTTTTTTTTTTTTTTTTTTTTTGGTTAGTTGATAATTCCAATGTATGTATGTGTCTTCTGCCCGAGGGTCTTTACTGACGTTTATACCAGCAGCGCACAAAATCAAGCCGTATGACTATCGTCTTCAAGAAATAACGGGTCATTGGCTTGTCCATCGTAACAATATAAATGAGCTTCTTTCATGTATTTACCACAGTTGAAGATTTGCTTTTAGAGGTATCGGACAACAAATCGGCGGTGTGTACACAAAAAAAAAACCAAATCGTAATAAATTTCAGTTCAGAAGAGTAATTACCAAAAAAGAAAGAAAGAAAGAAAAAAAGTTTCAACTCAAAAATGAAAGACAATCTAGTGATATGTGTGGTACTTGCGTGCATTACAATCTCCACCGTACAATCGGCCTCTTTCTATTTGCGAAATGGTAGAGAAATTGATATTCCCATTGTTAGTGATATTATTCAAGAGGCAATCATATCGGAGTTACGAAATGAACCAGAACAATTAGCCATTGAAATTGAACCACCAAAATTGACCAAAAATACTCTAATTGAGCAACCATTGGAAATGGAACGACAACCAATTATTGCTGTTTTGGAACCAGTGGCCGTTGTTGGTGAAAAATTAATTAGCCTAGCTGAAAATGAATTTAAAAGTGTCGTTCCCGAAGCTATAATGAATGAATCACCGGTAGCCGCCGTCTTTGTTGCAAAGGAGCCAGTTCCTCTTCTTCAGAACGTTCAGTCTGAAGTTAAGGCAGAAAATATCGTTCTTATGGCAGAAAAAGTTATTCCCGCTGAAGTATTAGCAGATAAACCAACGGCTATCATTGAACCCGCCACAACAGTTCTAAAAGCTGAAGTTGTAAATGTCAATGCACCACAAGAATCATCACTTGAAGAAGAGGTCCAAGGCAATGCAATTGCTGCTATAAAAGATGTTGAACCAATAGTGACTGTCGTTAAAAAAGATGCCATCGTTGACGAAACTGTTGCCGAAACTATTCCTCTAGCTGCGTCTGTATCAGATGTTGAACCAATGCCAGTCGTTATTAAGGCTGTGGCCATTGAATCAGAATCAGCACCAGCTGCTGTTGCATTAGGAAATGCCATTATTAAAGAAGTAACCGGTGCCAATGTTGAACCATTGAAGGTCTCTATTAAAGAAGAAATCATTCCTCTGGCTGCCGATAGTCAAGTTGTCGATGAACCATTAGGTGCTGTTCGTCAAAATGAAATAAGCAACGAAGAACAAGGACCAACAACGATACGACCATCGCTCATTCAACAAGCTCAACAAACCCTAACGCAACTAATCAGCAACAATCCAATCACCCAAGCCATTAACAATATCCGTCAGCCGGCACCAACAGTTGTCGAAGGATCACCGGATATTATTCAAGCGGTCACCACACAGCGTCCAAATTTTATTCAACAAATTCAAACGGGCGTTCAAAGCATCCAAAATCAAATTCAAAGTGTTTTCAATCCAAACTCGGGCACCGTTGAGACGGTTGCTTCAAATGTAGCCGAACCAACAACAGGACGACCGGGAATTATTCAACAATTCCAATCGGCTGTTGGTCAAATTCTAAATCGTCCAGGTGATACGGCCCAGGGTATTGTCACCGGTTTGCAAACAAATTTACAAAATGCACAAAATCAAATTCAAGGAATCTTTAGACCACCGCAAGCAGTAGCAGCAGCAGCTGCACCGGCGGCTGGTGGTGCCAATAGTGCAACGGCCGCCAACGAAGCAACTCACGTGGTCAGTGATAGTCAATCGGAAAATGATGCAGAACCACCTGTTGTAAATGAAAAAATTGAAACGGTCCATGATAAAATTGATAGCAGCAAATAAGTTTTCGTGCCCACCCCCCATTCTACCTCTCGAACAGTATTTATTACGATGCGAGTCTCCAGTTCCAGTTTTGTAGTTTTTCCATATAAACTGCCATGAAGTTGTATTGCACTCAGTTATTATGTGTGTGATGTAATTTTTGATAATTTATTTATTTATAATTATTGTAATTTATTTTTCAATAAAATGTGATTTTTCTATGAAATTGAAAAAGAAAATAATTCCGAATTTCACCATTTTTATTAATTTTTTAAGAGATTTTAGGAGGCGAATCAGATCTGATTTCTGATTTAGCCATCTTTTTTATTTGTCTTTCTGTCTGTTTGATAGCAACAAGCGACAGAGGAACTTTTTATTTTAACAAAAAAAAAATTGGATTTTGGATAAGGAACTGGACGTCGGTGCGTTACTTATAACTACAAAGACTAGGAGACATGAGAATGATATGAACGTGAGCGTAAGTTCTGGCTGCTTTCAAACTGTAATAGATAAATTCGATGTGCAATGTTGGAATCCCATTTTATGAGGTCATTGTTAGAAGAAAGTTGAACAAATATTTGACGAATCATACCCAAGTAGTTGTAAATTTCCATGAATGAGCCAAAACAGCCTCCTTCATTCAGTCAACACATTTTAAATGTTCTATGTGTAATCTACGCAATAAGGATTCTAACTTAGAAATAATACAAAAAGTTAGTATAAAAAAATTGATTTAATATGGCTAGCAAAGCACTAACTATAAATCACTACAAAAGCGCATTTTGGATACATTTCAAAACATAATTAAAACATTTCTCTGTACTAATTTCACCATTCAGTATAGTAATATCCTTCTGATCGATGTAAGCTTTAAAATATTTCTGATACATTGGCCAAATGCACGATTCAAAATAACCGGGAACATCGGCCGGATCATATGTTCGGCGGGAACGTCGTTCAAAACAAATCTCATATGGTAAATGCATATGGAAACGTATCTGACACATATCCATTATTGTCGGATGATTGAATATGATGAATCCTTCGATGATAAGTATATTCAATTCATTTGGTTTGTTGGACGTTTGTTTTTTGTACAGTACATGATTGTCACGATCAATGATTTGTTTTAAATCATTACACATCCGATTCATGTCCAACGCTGTTATTATATCCCAATTGATGTGATTCAGTTGTTTTATCCATATATGATTTGGATAGTCGATGGGTAAAAAGTAGTCATCTTGGGAGATTAGCTGAACCGTTTGAATTGTACAATTTGGAAGAAATGAACTTTTATTTTGCGATTCTGTTAGGTATTTGAGTAACTTATGTGCTATGGTAGTTTTGCCACTACAAGAAACACCGGACAATCCTATCACTAGTAAGGACATTACTATTTCTTTAAAATTATTTTTATTTATTCGATCAACACTACACTCTAACTCTTATGTAAGACTATGACGGAGACAATTTAAAATAAATATTTTAAATAAGCACACCATACAGAATCAATCTTAAATAAATACTGTACAGAGATAACGTTTTTTGTTTTTGTTTTTTTTTTTTGTATTACTATAACACCACATACATTAACATGCAAAATGCTAAAACCTTCTAAATAATATTATTATTATCATTAATGATATTATATTAATCTTTAAAAAAAATTGATAAACTCTCTCGTATGATACATAGTAAATAGCATAACTGATGCCACAAATATTGTTCCGAATATAACTGGAACTAGGAATGCGTACTGTAGCGAAGGAAATAGGGAATGTATCCAATGATCTATAAATGAAAATATTTTAATATTATCAACTAACTATAAATACCTTAAGGAATGTGTTTTAGTTAGGCATCGATTTGTGTGTGTATTTTTACCATGTTCGATTACGATGAATGGTAATATTGAAATCCAAAAAAAATTATAGAAATAAATTGACAATGAAATAAACAGAATAGTCTTGCCGACTGTTGAATGTGATGCCATAGAATAAGTTAAACACTTAATTAATTAAATTAGAAAATTTAAATGTTGAAACGAAATCATAACAAAAATTTACGAAACGATGACATTTACGGGGTAATTCACAATATGAAGTATGTTTTCATAGAAAATTATGAGTGCGTTCACAATTGACGTGGCGAAATTCGGAATTGGAATTTCGCCGTAACCAAAATATTCTTTTATGGCGGAATTTTTTAAAATTTAAATTAACAAAATCTATCTCTTTCGTTATTTATTAACATTTGACAAGAGCAATTCTTATATAACATATTTCTAGGACATAACACCTAACATTAGGCATAGTTAGTTGAATTTCAAGAACGCACTTAGGCATTTCAGTTCTCTCTTAATTTCCCAGTCAAAAATGTGATCTATGCATGTGCTTATCGTAATAGTATTTTAGAATAAAGAATTTTTATTTTCTACGCAGTTTATTTTGTATGTTTGTTGACATTTTAAAAACACAAAAGTAAATCCAGTTTTAGCCTATTTTTGGTTTTCTTGATTTACCCTCTGGTCCATATAATTCCCACAAAGCATCAGCATATGGTCTTTGGTTTTCCAAGAATCCGATATAACGTCCTGCAAAAACTGTAAGATTTTTTAGATTTGCTCCATTAGGTCCTTTTTCAAGAATAGCACATAATATTCCAATCAATCTTGAATGGTTATTGTTCTTCAAATAAGTCATATGTGATTGATTCAAGATCTTACTCCATTTCCACATAACATTCTTGAACTCTCCCTGAAGATCATCTATAGAAATGTTTTTATTATATTTCTGAATGAGAACGCCCATATCTTTCAATGAATTTAATTGTGCGCCTTTGTCTATCACTTTTTTCACGATTTTTAATGAAGTCTCTATTCTAGATGTTAATACCATCTCAATCATGTCTTCTGTTTCATTCATAAAAAGTTCTTGACACTGTTCCAAAAATTTTATAACATTCATTCCAATGCAATAGAGCTGTGACAGACAGCCTGCATTCAGTACTTTTATAACCGGGGCAGAAGCGGGAGTATCTCGTATAGCACAAAGATAGTATTTTGATAGAACCAATCTAGTCATAAGTCCAATTTTCTCATTTTTATTACTAGCTGCTTGGTATAATGTTTTCAAAGACTCTTTATGTGGAACATCTATAGCTACAATATCTGCATATTCGGGAAATAATGATGTGAAACTTTTGGGCATGCTTTTCTGAAGAGACTCTGTTACAGAGTGAAGACTTCTGTGTCCCAAACGTAAAATGTGCATGATCATAAATCCTGCAGATGCGTTTTATTTTTTGATCGTTGGTGCCACAACTGAACTCAGCCATCATACTCCAATATCTCCTCAAACCAGATCCGGATGAAGTTCCCTCTTTTTCACTATCTGCCAATCTATGGGCAATAGGGAGATCAATTTGTGTTCCTTTAGGATTGTTTCCCAAAAGTTCCACACCTTGTTCACTTGTAAACTCCTCAAAAAGAAGGACAGATTCCTGTCCAGGACAAGGCATTGCCATTAGTATACTGGCCATTGATGGTAAAACCTCTGCAAGAGATGTTCTTGGATCGGTCATGAAAGCAGAGAAATTTTCCAAACAATGTTTTATCACTTCATCGCTTGATACTTTACTTTAGATCTTTAATAAAGTAATTTGAAACAAATTGCTTGTCATCCATGAAATCTGATTCTGGTCGCTCGATTTCTTTTTTTTTTGCTAGCCTTAAAAGCTCCTTAAGTTTAAGTGTTAAGTGTTCTGAATATGCCATTTTTAAGTGATATAATGACTGTCCAGATGGTGTAGATTAAAGCGTCGAAAACGTGACGTGCAAAACAGAATTAACAAAATATGATGTTACAAACGATAAACAAACGAATTGCAATAATATAGAACAAATGAAACTAAAATATGTGATAAATAAATAAATACCTAAATCTTAATATGTGAAGTCCCGGAGAATCAATGTGGGTTGGGTGACGTGAATGCCAGTGACAGCTGGTATGAATGTCACCTGTGGAATGTATGTGGGGTGTTGATACTAAGTGTGCTACTAGATACTAAGACGATAATGTAACATTGAATGAAATGTGAATGACGGTTGCATATGTGCGAGCGATTGACGTATTGGAATAAACTTGGGAAAAGGTTGGCCTAATGGTAAATATATCGATGAGTCAATTCAAAATATACTAATAGAAATTAGTGGCATGTACAAATTTTTTAATGTAAAGCTGGATTCGGCAGATCATTTCACATCTAAGATGGTCAGAAGTGAGAAGGTGCTGTTATAAGTACTTTTTGTACAAATTTTGCAGGAATAGTCTATTTTCTAGTATTAGATGAGGAAATATTTAAAAACGTACGTGAGAACCACATATTCCAGATACATCTAAATGGCCAAATTATCCCTCTATACAAATTTTCTAAAATACAATGAATAAATCAAAGATAAAACATTCAAAAATATATCACACAGCCTATTTAAGGTTATTCACAACAGTAATACTAATAGTATTTAAACCTATAATCATATCAATTATTTGAGTGCAGTATTTAAATTAACTTATCTCTGACCTTTCATTTATAGTAGACTGTAGTAGACTAGGCACATCTATCTATGTACACAGAAACACACAATAAAAATATAAAATTTTACTATCTCTATAAGTGATAACAACGATACGATAAAAGCAATAATATTGGTTATATTGTGTCCATAAGAACTCGGATACATTAAATGTAATACCTAAATAGACGTCAGACGCCAGACACAATTTGTCTAGAACTGTGTCAGCCTTGTGAAGTAAGAAATTGTGAATTATGTGGTTAATAATTGGTATAACGGGCGTTACATGTTCTGGCAAATCAACGTTAGCCAAATTATTATACGAATCCATTGTGAACAATAAAAATACACTTATCGATGGTATGCCAGTGAAATCCGTACAAATATTGCATCAAGATCAATACTTTTTCCATCGAAGTAGTCCGAAACATACTTGGATACCGGAATTGAAATACATTAATCGAGACATTCTCAGTGCTTTGGATACAACAAAAATGCTAAACGATATTCAAACTATTTTAGACATTGATACCACCGAAGATATGAGAATCAATAGTAATCATATGAATATTCTGATTATTGAAGGTTTTTTGATCTTTAATGATCCGCAAATATGCAAGTTATGTGATGTGAAATTTGATTTAAGAATAACGTACAGTGAGTGTTATGTACGCAGAAAAACTCGTGTATATAATCCACCGAATCCTGAAGGATATTTTGAAAAAATACTGTGGCCAAACTATGAACGACATTTAATGGAGTACGCACACTTGGAAGAGTTGATTGTTTTGAATGGTGAACAAACTAAAGAGGAGTGCCTTGAACATGTGTTAAAGAGTATTAAAAAAAAAACTGAAAATTAAGTATAAGATTTAGAGCTAAATTTAATTAATAAAAAAATATTATTAATTTATTTAACGCCAAAATGTATACTATTTAGACTGGCGCCTATAAATTACCACCATTCCATTTATTACAATAACATCTAAGAATATTTGAACCATTCAAAGAATTAATTGATAACAAAGCCAATGTCGATGAAGAGTAAGGTCAAATTGCAGTATTCCCTCAATGTTTACAGGAGGTATTCGTTCTAGGAAAACATCGTGCGCGTACAGTTTTAATCTGCGCAACGCAAGGTACAGTTTGTACGAAATATTGGGATTCTATTCCTGTTCACAGAAGTGTATTTAATTGTTAATTGTTTACCCAATTTTCCCAGAGAATATTTCATAATAGAATTGAAATTCGCGGAGTAGCGAGCTTTTTAACAATTTGCACATTAATGGTAAGTCTCACTTACCATCCTAATTGTTGCTGGTTCCATATAGGAAAAATAGGATTAATGATGCTTCATAATAAACAAATTAAAAATTAAATGGTCAAAATTCAAGGGATTACTGTACGTAATATTATTTAGTAATAAAATTCAATAATTATCATTCCGAAAATTTCGGGGATAGTACCGTTCAAATATCTAAGCTTAATTTAAGCAAGATTTTCTTAAGTTTCTAATTTATTTTTCACACATTTCAGTTCCGAGTTCCGATCATAGATAAGTGGGCTGCGATATGTTCATCCACTAATTCTATATCCTCCCATACCCAAAATTGTGTACCCAAAATTTAACTTTTTTATTTTAATCTCTTATATTGGAAGAAAAGTCTCTGGGATTCATATTCAAATAAATACATTGGAAATTAACCTATAGAAATTAAGAACAAGTAAAGTCTGGATCAAGATCATAAATTCTCAGCAACATTAAGTATGTAGAAATAATAAACAAAAAGTTGTCAACAATTTAAATATTTCCATTAATATTTATAAATACGTTAGGTATTTTTCGTCTTGTAATCAAAATATCAATACCAATTTACAAACACGTTTGTGACAAAAAAAAAGACAATTTTCTTTAAGACTTTAAGTATAAAAATATTTTTGTACGTGTTGTTTGGGTATTATTTTTAAAAACATTAATTTTTATATTCTAGACTAGACCAAAATTTAAGGCGCCAAACTTTTTTTTTTTTAATTATCACTTTATTTATTGAGCGTATTTATTATAAAGTAATAATTGTCTTCATAGTGACGATTTTCTTAAAGTAAAAAAATTACATACAAAGTTAGGT
This sequence comes from Platyura marginata, assembly GCA_026745375.1. NCBI lineage: Eukaryota > Metazoa > Arthropoda > Insecta > Diptera > Keroplatidae > Platyura > Platyura marginata. Next base: position 42,906 of record JANSTT010019377.1, read on the forward strand.
GCCTACATTATGGTTATATAATTATTAATACTCACTCAAGATTTGAGTTGATCTAGTTTAGCGTTGATAAGACAAAATCAAAAAAAGTTATACTTATATAAATAAAGATTGTTGAAATGTATTTAAAGCATCATTTTATATGTACGTACCTCAATTATTGTTGAGTCACAAAAAATAATAAAATACTGGAAGCGTTTTTTTGTTTCACAAAATCACTGATTTTAGAATTATCACTTTGCATTTTGAACTTGGAACTGTTTGTCCATAGATATTCGTTGCAAAATAGTCCATTTATCCGTTTTTAAGATTAAGAAAATCATTTCAAACTATTTAATATAAAAAATATAAAAAAAACATGACGCAAGATGCTCAATCTATGAAATGAAGCCGTGAAAATTGCAATTTGCTACGAAACAATGAATCTAAAATGGCTGCCCATATCGAAATCTAAAAAGTCGAAATCGTAAAACCTGTTTATTCAACATTAACCCTGATGGTAACAAATTGTGTGACAAAATTTATTGAAAATAATTGTGACTGGGGTTTTTGTCACCTTTTTATCTCATATTAGAAAATCCAAATTTTTCCGACATTTTGGTTGTACATTAGTTTTTATGGTGAAATAAGACAATACAAAGCGATAAAAATTGTGACATATTGACGTCATAAATGTTTTTTTTTGTATGAGCAATAATTATGGCAAATAGGACAATGGTTCCTTTTTTTACGTTTACCTACAAGCTAATTAGCTAATTAAAATCGGTTACCCAAAATCACAAAAGCGGCAATTCCAGAAAGATCATCGTAATCGTAAGTAGATAGAAAATATTTAAAACTTAAATTAAACTGTAGAGTAGATTACTTATTAACTTGTTGGTTTCATCGATACGATAAGTAAAATATTTAAACTGATTATAGATCTAAATTAAAGGCACTGAAATTGCCAACACATTTTATTCGATTTGACGATGATACACCTAATTTGAATTTGGAGAAGATAATTTTCATAATATACGAGTGTGTGTGACGCTGTATGTATACAATCCGCAAATGAACATGGGGTCGTGTACCCAAATTCTTAAGAACAAAATATTTACAGAAATTGACAATTATGATAAGAAATGGTGCCAAATTAAATTAAAAAATGTCTTAAAAATAAGTTTTATCTACCATATTGACATTTATAAAGCACTTTGATAATAGAGTTAAGAGAGATTCAAAAAACAAATCTTATTTAATAAACACACTGGAACTTTGAACATTCCAAGAATATCACAACAAAATATTATTTCACTTAATTCTGATAGTAAATTTGTATAATCGTTGACATAATAATGAAATGATCCTTTCCGAGACTGCCGGAATATGCAGAAAACTAAACCTCATTAAAAAGTCATAGAAAGATTCTTCTTCTTCCTTAGCGTTATAGTCCCCTGTAGAACAAAGCTTCCAAATTTCCTGATTAGGAGAAGTTGTGTAATTTTTAATTTATAATACTTCTGAGATCTGCTTAGATCTTCTTTTCGGTCTATTTCTTCCTCTTGTACCAAGGTTTTTGTGCAGGGAAATCTTTTTTACTGTGTTATGTGTCGGACATTCGTATCACATGACCAAACCACCTTAGCCTTTGAAATTTGATGAATCTAACAACGGTTACGCAGTTTGTTCTATCTTTTGGTTAAAGAGAAACTTGTGACCCAGAACTCTCCATACAATCAGTCAGTCAGAAAGACAACGATAATGAATTTACATATTGAATTATTTCTCTTTACATTTCAGTATCAACATTATGACACAATACCGATATATACATTATCATAGTAAACGAAAAAAAAAAAATTCCCCAATTAAGATGACAACAACCTTAAGATTGTTATTCATAAATCATAACATTTTATACACAACATGTGAGAAGAAAGTGAATCCAATTGTGATAAATGGCTGATGGTAAACAACGAAATTAAATTATTATGCACTTTGATTATTTATTATTCATCCGTAAATGTTATGCAAAAAAAAAAAATTATATTTTGAAAAATGCTACATCATCAAGAAAGAATGACTCCATCATATAAGGTAATCACTAATCGTATACATTTGGCACGAGAGACATTAATAAGAAATTTGATAATTTGACTAGCAATTAACTATGTGCCAGCTAAAAAGGCGGATTTAAAATTTCAAATTTGAACTTTGAAATATCATCTATTCTGGGACGTCTTACATAAACGTATTTATCATCTCTCTAATGTTTGATATACGGTTTAATGATACTCTGGCTGCTGGCTACACATTTTTCAAGGTTATCACATTCACATAGGACGCTACAGATCGATTGTAATCTAATAATATAAGAGAAATAAGCGGCAAATTAAAACAGTGGCATGTATCCCGAATCAGGTGAGGTACACATTTATAGATATACTTTCCACCATATTTTTAATGAAACATTGGTGTTCCTGACCCCTCTCAATTGGGTATGCGACTACATGCAATATTAAATGAAAAATCAATTAAAATGCGTAGCATAAATCAATAAATTGTTTATTGGGACCATAAAACGTATACATAATTTAAGGGCCCAATTTATCGAAACCAACCAACCATTATCTTTATAAAAGGCAATTTCCGTTTTAAACGAACATGGCGGCTTAATTCTTTTAAAAGTTCGCGGAAAAATCATCTGGAATGCACTACACACTAAACCGACGTCAATCGAGAGAAAGGAAAGAAAAAAAAAAAAAAAACGTCATGACGCACCATAAATTTATGCGTCTGCATTGAATTTCCAACGAAAAGTATAATTCAAAAAATCTGAAAACATTTTTAAAACAAAAAAATCTAAACGAAGAAATGTGAATTCTGAGAAAAATGTTTAAGACCACAGAACGTGATATGAGCCACCTATAATTTAAGAATCGAATGTTTTTATGGATCCCACATCGATTAACAGATTAACATCACATTAGACTCTAAAAAAGACCTCCCGTAGAAATATTTTTAATAATTATAATTTTCCCCTTGATGTTTTTCAAAGAAATTTTCAATTCTATTTTCAATCGTAAAACAAAAATTCAAAATAAATTATAAAACCTCTTATCTGGCACTGTATGTACCCAAATACAATATTGAAAAAAGGGTTCAAGAGACTCAATCAACCCTAATTATGTACCTGCAGAAATTTTATGTGTACTTTGCATTGCTGAAAGGCCAATAGTCTGAATTTATGCAAATATCCTTCAACCTTTTTTTTAAAAAAATAAAACAAAAATGATCACGCAACAACAACAACAACAACAATAACGAAAACAGTTGAACAACCTTCAAAACCACCAGACCTCAAGTCTTTCTATTGTGGTGAATGAGCGCCCATCATTCTTTTCCATTTTATCAATCCACACTGTATACAGTACGTCTCATTATAATCAGTGGCCGCGGCTCTCTGGCCATGATTCATAAAATAGAAAAAAAAACAAAAACAAAAAATTCACCATCTTATTAGGGATCTGAACAAAAACCCGAATTCTATTGAGATTTAATTGAAAAATTTTATTTAATAAAAAAAAAAAAAAAATGCCCGCAAGCAATTTTTATGTCTTAGCCGCCCTTAAAGAAACAATAAAAGTTCATTTCTTGATTTGTTGTTGCTAAGTGCTAACATTTAGTATTGTACAATTACTTTTACCTGGGTAATAATTTAATTACAGTAATTAGACATTTATATTATAAATTACTCTTGATTTCGTAATTCCAATTTGAACACAGTTAACTCTCCCTATAACGAACAAAACAATGAACCTTTTTTTCGGCAGAAGAATCATACAAAATTATCAATATAGATCTTTAAAAAATTGTACAAAAGTGGATCTCTGGAAATTCCTCTCGCCAACAGTAGTACCATTATTCAGAATCAAGGCATAAATTAATGATGCGAGTTCATAGACATTAGTCATCTTATAATATTAAAAGAAATTCAGCTATAAGATGAAAAAGCTATATGATGATGAGAAAACTAAGTTCCAAGTGAGGACCCCATGAATGAAGAATTACTGATTATTGGAACTAGAATATGACTGAACGCTGGGATTTAATTCTTAAGGATGGAGTGATATAAAACTTCGAACTACAATAGACTGTGTAAGGTCTTAAGGTCGATTCTGGATCTGAAAAATATTTTCGCCTGAAAAGACATTTCCAATGACATGGATTTGGGTTATTTTTTTGGCCATTGTGTAGCGGCAGGTGATTCGAATCGCATTTGTAACCAGTACATCTGTACTTAAGTCATAAATATATTCAAATAGATTGGCGGGCGGGGTATACACTGGCCACTGCCCCATATCTATACATGCGACTAGATTAAACCTCCCCCCATAACACGACATGTCTCAGCTGTAAAGAAGAGAGCGGAGCAAAATACTTCTTATGGACATGTCCGGCACTAAGCAAACGCAGGTTTAGGACACTGGGCAATCGTCTGGAAGAAATCGGTTGAAAAACAGCCAACGAGGATTCCTTAACACCTCCAAATGACTATAGCCAAATTGCCAGAGTAATCATAACAATAAAGGGTGCCTAGTTGTATCAAAACGCCACAACTATGCTAATTGGAGAAGACCAGGGAAGGTCTCGTCACTACTACCAACCAATTAACCGCGAAATTCACGTTGAGTTCCGTACATTGACACCAAACTGTAATTGTGATCTTAATATTGGCCACAAATATGCCTTTTCATGTGCTATACATACACGCAACAATTCTGCGTTGTTTTTGTTTTTTTTGTTTTTTTGTTCTGTTGTTCTCCGGACAATACAAATAATTGGGGCCAACCATTAGATGATTCACCTTATTATAAAGGTAAATTATCTACACACAATTTTAAACAGTCTGCAAAATGACCAATGATTTTCGATTGGTATATGCGGCGGCGCTTCTGAGCTCCCGCTCTCTTTACGTGAGTGTAAATAAAAAAACAGCACAATTTTTCTTCTTTTTAATTTTTTTGTTTTTTTTTTCATCGCAAAATATTTCTTTTATAGACATGCGGTTGTGTTTATATAAAGACTGGGATAGAGTACCTCGCGCCAATTCAATTTTATTTCATTCAAGATAATGAATCGGTTCGTAAGACAACTAACTTAATACTCACTATCGTCCAGCAGTAGTAGTAGCTTTGGAAAAACCAACGAAAAATTAAAAAAAAAAAAGTGGGATTTTCATTTTGAAATTGATCCGCGTAAAATGTGCAAGAAGCACTAAATGAAATTGAGATCGGACATTATTGGTGTGATTCGATATAATTAACAATAGGAAGTGATGCAATTTTGATAGGAAAAGTTCATTGGATAGAATTTGTGATATTAGTGAATTATTGATAAATGAATTAATATAAGTGACGATTTAAGTCACATAAGTGATTAGTTTGTGATTTAAGTAAATATATATTTATTGAATTAGTTAAGCCGCAAGATAAGCTGACCTATAGACGATATGGCAACCAAGGTACATAACTAGTTATTCGATTTTATGGTTTTTTTTTTCATTTTAATTACGGCACGTGCTCTGTGATTATTTTTCATTTCCTGATTTTTTTTTTTGTTTTTTATCTATTTTGTCGATGGAAAAATTTTTGAACATTTTTTTTTATGGATTCGCAATAAAATTCCTTTTGTTGGACGAATTTTTCGTTAGTCATCGTTTTGAGTGAGAAATTTTTGCATTTTCTTATGCAATCTTTTTAATTGGCAATTTTTTAGTCAAAAATATTTTAATTAATTTTTTAATAAATCTGTGAAAAATTGTTACCTAGTAACAACATAATTTTTCGGTCTTAAGTTGTTCAGTTCAGATCACGTCATTTCGTTTCGGCCATCTTAAATTTTTGAGTGATTTTCTAATGGACCTTGGACATACGAGTATTTATTCGCTTTTTTCTTTTATAATAAAGATTTTGAAACCAATTAAGGACAAAACGACAAAAACGGAAAATTTTTCAATTTGAAATTTCTAATAGTCAATATTTTAAAAGAGAGAAAAAAAATAACCGAAAAATGGTCCTCCTAACAGACAATTTGAGTGCAAAAAAATTGGCGAATTTATTAATTTGACTCGTACTCTGCGTAATTGGTTACAATACGTGATTTTATAAAAATCTCCAATAGAATGAAATGAGTGGCCGAGACATTTTTACACATCTATCATGTGACTCTATACTGAACCAAACTAAATGTACAAATTACTATTTTTATCAATATTTAACCTATATAAAATATACTATCGTCATGGTTAACGTCATAAAAATATTTCCGGTATGAAATTCTATTTATTTTTTTTTCAATTTTTAAATTGATCGTTCATGATTCATTTCTAACGAAAGTAAATTTTTTTTTTGTTGGACAAACCCAAATGTGATTGACTTTATGTAATTTTTTGGCTTGGTGCACTCTACATATAAGTATACGATTATATGTACGGGTATGTACAATTTATGTGAGATACAATGTTTAATGATACCTAGTTTTAGATACCGAATTTATATTCTTCGAAATGAATTATTTAAATTGCACCATTCAGTTTCTTTCGTTATTACATAATAAAAAAAATATCGTATTTTTCTTAAGAAATAATTTTATTTTTTTTTATTAATCAAGGAAGTTTGCTATTATTGTCGAGTATAATTTTGGGTCACTCAGTGGCACCAGATCCTACCGTAAATTTTTAATACCATAACTAATAAAATAATTTTCAATTTATTTCAGACATATTTATTAACAGTTTCGATCGTACTTATCATATCGATAATATCGAAAAATAGTGGCGTTAGCGCTCTATGTCGATTAGACAAATTAAAACATTTCGCTATGGACGCTTGTGAAACGCTAACCGATCAATTGCGCGAACATCATCGGAAAATGAATCAAGCAAAATTTAAGAGAGAAATTAATCAACATAATAATACTATTGTCGAGAGTGGGGAATGTAAGTAATTTTGATTTTTTAATTAAGTAGAAAATTATTTGTATTTTTTTTTTTTAATATTTGCCTGAATGCATATTTTGCAGAAATTGTATTTGCCAGAATTTTAATGTTAACCTAAACGTAACCAATCTTTGATTGGCCAGTCATTCGACCTATAAAATAGAAATCTTAACCCTACCTGTCACTCTTGCTGCAAGGGCAATGAGACGGCATCCCACTATCTAGATCTAGAGAAATGTCCGGGCTTTTGCTCCTAGTCACACTGCGAAATACTGTGGCCTTAGGGATATTCTGATTTTTATCAAAAAAGATCAGAATAGGATATGGGATTCATTCCGTTCGTCGGGTATATCGCAATTTTCCGTTTTATTGCCACTATTTAAGTCTTAACCGGAAAAACAATTTAAGTTTTGTGGCTAACTTGGATATACAGGCCAAAATGTATTTTTCCAAAATAATTCTGGCTAATACATTTCTGACAAATAAGATTATTGTGATGATTTGCGGAACACAAAAAAAAAAAACGTCAAAATCTGTAAATAAATGGCGTAGTACAATAAAATCTAAAATTTTTGTTAGATCGTCATTAGAAAAATAAATTTAAATTAAAAAACAAGGACTGATAATTTTTGCAATGATCTAGTTCTAGAACAATGAATGACGTTAGATGAAGATGAAAAAAAAATTGATAAGAAATTATTTTTAAAAAAAAAGGCAAATAAAAATTGTTCGCTTGATTTCAAAATAATAACCAAACAAATTTCACTTTTTGCGTATTTTTTACTATTTCGTTGATAAGCAATATTTATAAGATATAATTCCAAGGTCTTTTGAAATACCTACAAAATATTTTTATATTTTATTCATATAAAAAACAAAAAAAAAAAAAAAGTCGCAATAAAAATTAATAAAAACCAATAGTAATTTTCAAATCAAATCATCAAGCCAGTGACGTGGATTTGACGCGAGTTTTTTTTTTTATATTCAATGCGGTAATATCGAATTTCAAGGCAATTTTCTTCTATTTCTAATTAAAAAAAATATTCCATAAATACCGAAAAACCAAAAAAATTAAATTCCCTGAACTCCGTGCAGTGCACCTCTTCAATAGTCAAAAATATAAATTTTTCGTTAATTGTTTTCCATCTGTATTTGTAAATTATAAGGAAATCATGCATTTTGCTCAGGGTCTGTGAAGTTTTTTTTTTTTTTTTTTTTAAATCGATACAGATCTTGAATTTTAATAACCTCACCTCAAGTGATAACAATCACACTGTTTATTTATATTAAAAAAAAATAAAAAAAATAAAGAAAAAGACATTGAACATCAATGATTTTGTTAAATGTCGTTAAACTGTAAACATTTTACAATTAATTTATTTATTTACAATTTTACAACTGACAAATACTTAAAATTTATATCCGGATAAAGAATACGCGAGAGTACATAAATTAAATAATATGGCGGCCTGCGGCGGCCCATTGTAAGTTTTGATAATTTTCTGTTTTTGTTTTTTGTTTTTGTAGCCGATATTCTTTAATATGGAGTTCATTTGATGGTTACAATTAATTTAATTTAATTTATTCAAAAGAAATTGATATTAAAAAAAAAATAATTTAAATCTTACTTCAGGGTGGAGCGAACCACAAAAAGGAAAAAATAATTTTGCTGGTTATTTATTTCTTTTTACAACAACAACAGAAAACTTGTCTAAAAATTTTATTTCACATTTGGACGCAAAATTTGATCGAAAAATAAAACTAATTTTCCTGGTAGTCTTCCGACATTTTTAATGATTTAGTAGGGAGTGCTACCCATTGTTAAGCCAAAAAATATTCCTTAAAATCATGAGAAGAGGGGTGGAAGTACTACTGGAAATGAAATCCTTTACTATTCATTTGATACTTGCGACTGTAATAGAGAGAGCCGATAGATAGTCAATCGAGTAATTCTCAGGTTGGTACTATTAAAATCTCCTCTGAGCATTAGCATCACCACTACGTCTGTATTGAAAATGTTCGTAATGACAGTATTCCCGGTAAAATGAAATGCTCATCGTCATCATCAACCGCCCGTCCTAACTAATGATAGTCAATCAGTTTGTGATTGAAAAAATTCAATAGATCCGAGTTCATCATTCAAGAATACCGGCCATTAAACGATAAAATCCAAATGACAAGCTCGATGTCCTTGTTTTTGAACCGGTTTGACGGAGGCCATTTTTCATAAACGTAATGGCCGAGTTATAATGCCACCGACAACACAGTAAGATGAAAATGTTCATTAGTTATGGGACAGAAGCGTTACGATGTGCGAAACGGCTTTATACTACATGAGTTCATTCTGAAGGAACGGCTGCGACATTATAACTCCGGTGTAACTATTGAACCTGGGAAAAAAAGGGAAAATCGAAATGGTTGGTGAAGTGATCGTACGAAATTCGTATGTAATTACTGGATTTGTTTATGTCTAACGATTAAACGGGGTAATAACAAAAACCAAAACATTACCCATTATCGTAATACTTACGCATTAATAAATTTTATAGACGGTATACAATGATTGTGCCTTATATGTATGTATGTACCTACTACATAGAGATAGATTGTAATAAATATTTTTTCGTTACGTTTTACGTTTTAAAATAAATTATAAAGTATTGTTTAAGATTATTAACATAAAGCTGCTAATTGGAGGCAATTTAGGTCATCAAATGCCGATAAGAATTAATTATTTATTTACCGAAATTAAGTTCTTAAGAACTTTTATCGCTTAAAATTATGAGGAATTTTTATATTTTTTTCATTAACGTAACATTTTTATTTATATTAAATTTTCTTTTCTTTTTTTTTTCAGTGTATAATTCAAAACGTCACCATCGACCCACATATCTTCGAATACACAATAAACACTTTCCATCCGACGGATATTTAGTATTCGATCATATCTATGCGAAAATCCTAAAAACACATCATCCCAAATATCAAATAATACCAAAACCACTGCACAATCATCACTATCAGAACAATCGTCACAATATGGTGAAACATCGAAAACCATCATCCACAAATCCATCAAATGAAAATGAAACAGTTCGCCGCAAACGAAATGATTCCAATCAAGGTGACATTGCGGTATCGTGGTGCTGTGCCCATCAATGTATAGCGGAGGATTTTTGTACCATGTAACGAATGGTTTTTGGGTTTTTTTTTATTATTTAAGATTTCAATTTTTTTTTTGCATTTAAATTTAATGTTAAATTAATGGAATTAGCAAATTTAGTATTTTATTTGATAAGAAAAAATAATTTTAGACTGAATTGTTTTAATTTAAAAAAAAAAAAATGTTAATATTAAGGCTCAAAAGCAGGGAGTATAAAAATGATCCTAATAATGTAACAAGAAGTAGTTAGCAATAATCTTAGAAGAAAAAAAAGAAACAAAATAATTACACTTAAAGAATTGAAATATTAATTAATATTTTCTTAACGAATTTTTCACTACTTAGCAAATCATTTCTAATCATTGATCATTAATTTATTATTTAGAATTTATAAGAAATACTAACGAAAACTCTATTACGTTACACTTTTAGATTAACTAGATAATTAACTAGCTAACAATTATTAAGTTAATTTTAAGTAGATTCAATAAATGCTATTCAATTGAAGATCATAAAGGTCCATCTATCTGTGATCTGTTGGTTAACAAATAGTCGAATAGTTTCGCTCGAAAAATTATGATTGTGACTATTTTAATGAGTTTTTAAATTTAATTTTTGAATATTATGATAAACAAAAAATTTTAAATTTTAAGATAATTTATGGCAATTGAAAATTAATCGATAGTAAACAATGTGGACAAGTTTTTTAACTCCATTTGGCATGCGTTGGATTTGATTTTTTTTATTTATATTACTTTCGAATTTTTTTTAACAATGAAATGTAATTTTTAAAATTAATAAAAAAAAAAAAAGAATCAACGCAAAATATCAAAAATAGTTCGTATTTTTAAGTTTAAATTTTTCCAACAATTTAACAAGAAAATCTATTTTCAATTTTAATCGCCTTTAGCCAATAATTATCTATTAGTTCTACAAATATCCCATTCAATTTGCAATTTCCAACTTTTAATAATACTCACTTAACAATAAATTAGCTAAACCATAATTTAATTTAATTGTACTTCAATATGACAGCCTAAGTGCCAACCGCTAAAGTGTTCAATATACTTAAAATGCTTAAAAAATAACTTAAATAAATGTCGATAAATAAATAATATTTTAGATAAATAATTGAAATGAACTAATAGCAAGCAATTATTGTTAAAATGCAATTAGTATTATTAAAGTATTATTGTTTTTAGATAGAAATATATTAGTAAATGTAGTAAAATTAGTAAAATATTAAACTATATGTATGTATGTGTGTGTGTCGATATTAATAAATATTTGTACTTAATTATTTCATTGTTTTTTCTTCTCTTTTTTTGTTGCAACCCTGCCATTAATAATTTTCTTTAAATTACTACGAGTCAATTCGAAATCTTCCATTTTGTTTTTCATTGTTTTTCCTTCCCTTACCTTCTCATGCAAAACCCAATTGATGATACCACTTCAGCACTTTACATAATAACGCGCATGACCAATCCAAATTCCATTGTCTTATTTGGAGACCTATTAGCGCATATGATGAATTGTGGCATTTTCTTTTCCTTACTTTCTTTTGTAAGCTTTACGATTAGAGCCTCGTATGCCCAATCCAATTCCCATAATTTTTTTTTTTTTTGGATAAAAAGCTATATGGAATTCTTATTGTCCATATCATCTCTACCAGAACTCTTCCTCTTGCTGGTGAACGAATGGTTGAACGTTCGGTTGATGTTCGGTATTCTGCACATATTTAGTTGTGGCCCCCACCAAATATAATAATAAATATTTAAGTAAAAACCTATTTGAATTATGAAAACATTGTTCACTCTCTCACGTGATATTACAAAAAAAAAATGACTAAGTTTGCTTCCACATAGAATAATTTTGGAAATTATTATGAATTTCTTAAAAAAAAAAGAACTTTTCTTTTACGTTGTACGGTTGTGGATGATGTTCGCGCACATTATTAAGATGACCGACATTAAATATAATAAAAAAATTTTTTAAAAAAAACCTTTTGAAATGACGCCATTATGAATTCAATTGTTCAATGTCTCTTTTTCTCTCTTGTGATGATGTTACATAAAAACAATTACTAAGTGTGCGTCCTCAAAAGTATAATTTTGTAAATTATTATGAATGTATTAAAAAAAGAACTTTTCTTTTACGTTTAAATTATTATTTTTATTTTATTTTCCACTATAATATCTAAATATGTTTAAAATCCAATTATCAGAAACACAAAGAAAAAGAAAACATTAAATTCTGAAATAAATAAACATGATCTTTGTTTTTTTTCTTCTCTCTTTTCAATTATCGTAAGTGTTAGTATTTTTTTTTAAATCTTATGTGTTATAAAATTTAACAATATATTTTTTTTTTTATAAAATTCTTATATTTACATATTTAGGTTGACAATGCAATTTGAATGTAATTATTATAAATTTAAATCCCTATTTTAAATAATATTTATAAATTGGTAGAAACTCATCATCACAGAAAACAAAATTATTTACATGAAATCCAATTCTTTTAGTTTTTATTTTTAATGAGAATTTTAATTCAGAAAAAATTAAGAAAAGAAATTATGCATGGCTGAATCATTTTTAACCAATTATTTTTAAAATTAATAATTTTATTTTCAGAAGTTTCATCAAACTTTAAATACTTTTATTTCGATAATATAAAGCAAAAAAAATGCAAAAAAATAAGTTAAAAAATATAAATGCCATATTTAAAAAAAAAAAAAACCTATCAATTTACAGGTAATTTAATAAAATACCTTCACAATTAAAAAATGTAAATCTTTACTTAAGGTCAAGTCATCTATTGTGATTGGAAAATATAAAAAAAAAAAAAAAAATATTTTTCTGCAATTTTCTCCTACATTTTTTGCATTTTTTCTTAAAACTTGTCAAATGTAAAAAGGTTAACAAAAGTTTGTTCACGCTTATGAATTTAATTGTTGAACAGTTATTCTAAAGGAGAAAACTACAGAAATATAGGAAATTCGAAAAGATCGACAAGGTAAAACATACCTAATTTAAGTAAGTAAAAAAAAATTTGCTAACTATCCCTTCTACTGTATTTGTATTTCTTCAAAAGCATTTGTGGTCTCAATTTTTTCTTCTATAAACTTAGCGAGTGGTCATATGGTCATAGAGAACAAAACAGAGCAAAAAAAAACCTCAATTAATTGATCGACTAGCAATAATAAATAAAAATTTCTATAATTTTAAAAGTTTATGACAAAGAAATTTAATTATACCGTGACGTAATTAATAATGAAAAAAATAATCTATAACTTTATTGTGTTAACTTTGACTCTAGAACATCTACCTAACGAGATACAGGAATAATCCACGTAGGTATTTAGTAATTGAATTGATTTGATTTTGTTTGGAGTCTTGATGCTGATTTCAGATGGAGATTAGATTTAATTCGTATATATGCGGTCTAATAGTATAATAATCTATCCCCTACCCTACCCCTACTTAGTCATTCTATTTATTTTTCTCCATGAGTCATTTACCCAACCCCCCTCCCCCTTCCTTAAGGTGGCATTCAAATGTACAACTCATTATTACACGCGCTACATATTAAGTTGGATTGTATGTGCGGTTTCACCGTCCAAATGTCTGTTTACTGGTGGCCACGATGCCAGAACATCGCTAGCTACCTTACACCCTGGGCGACAACAACAACAACAATGATGCCAGAACAGCGTTAGTTGACTAGTTGAGCACTGACCCAGAATGGATTGCAAAAAATATTCTTTGCTCACATTCTGCTCATATTGATAGTGTTGTTACTGTTCCCATCTCTCAATACAAATTTTCTCTAGAATTTTTTTTGTCTACTATCATCTGGACAAGTTTTGTTGGTTTAGTAAAGTGTGAGACATAAAAAAACGATTCTTGAAGTGAAAATTTAAAGATCTTTGGTGAAAACAAAACTTGAAAATCTTTGCATTTAGACTAAATTGAACATTGATCTTTTGCATAATCGTCGTTTACTTTAATTTGGCAACTAGGAGGAGGGGATATATCTTGAATCAACCATTAGACCATGCCACACGCTATTGTCATTGGGCGCCCAAAACTAGTTTTATAGGCAAGATGTAAAGAAGGTAAACAATATATCTCTACACAGCTGTTATCGTTGTTAGAGAATTGTGCATCAAAAACCAAGTCTGTTTATCGGTGCATCAACACCAATACAACGAAGCAAAACACACGGAATGATAAACAAATTCTCTCACACACGCAAATATACTTATGTTAATATATAAAAGAAACACTGATGCAAGAGGACTAAGTGTGGCATCACTTGACTGTTGTTAAACTGGTTTGCATCGTGCATCACTTGAGTAATGAAACCACTGTGTGGCATGGCCTATTTGATGTTCAGACAAAATATCGAAAACAACTCAATTATTATTTGATTTCAGTCTGAATGTTGTCGAATTTTCCATTGATTTAATTTTATTTGATTATACGGACGAATAGACAAAATTTCAAAGATTATCCTTAGTGGATATGGGCCATTTTCTTTATTAGACTGCATAAAATCGTTGTCTAACAATTAATCTTGTAAATGCACAAAGTTCGGCATTGAAATCAGCTCCATTTTAAATGTATCTTTGGTGTGCAGGAATTAATTCGATATGTATTATTTATATTTTTCATATAGTTAATTCATATGTTTTATTCTTTAAGTTAAAAGTTCGTTCCATTAAAAAAGTATAAAGTACTAAACTAAACTAAAAGAATAATGGTGACAAATTATAATATGCAAAAAAATACTACCCAATTTCAAAAAAAAAAAAATAACTAAAAGAAATGGATTTTGGTTAGTCAATCATAATCATATTTTTAAAAATTGATCATCTCAAAATGATCACACTAAATGGCCTAAAATAACTTAAAACTTATAAAAATAAAATAATGTTAAAAATTTGCCAAATTTAAAGCATAACATTTTTCTTTTTAGTAACAACAATATATTATTATAAATCACTTACTCACATTTTACTTTTGTTAAAACTTAATTCGTTCACAATGCCATCAAACTGTCGTCGTCCTTCTTCGGTTTATGTCGTGGTGTTCCGCTATTGGTGGAACCCGTTTGACTGGTTATTGTTGGCAAACTTTCGGCAGCTGCAGCCCGTTCGGCTAAAAATCGATCAAACTCTTTGCTGGTAAGGCTCTCTTCAGGTCCATCTTCGACAGTCTGTTTGAGGTAAATTGAAAATTTAAAAAATTAATATTTATATCATTTTCGCTAGCAGCATTTTTTTTTTTTTATTTTGTGGCACTTCTCGACTGCAACGTATTTAGTGTTGTGTAAAAAAATTCACATTTTTACAAAAAAAATTAATTTATATTTTGACATTTCATTATTGAGCGAAAAAGATTATTTGATTTTTTTCGTGATACCAAATACCGTGCAGTTGAGAAGAGTCATTAGTTGCTAGACCTCTTAGCCTCTTAGTGGTTTTCCTAATTTTAAATACATTCCCAAATAATGTGCATTCATTACTTCGAAAATACTAATGTCAAAATGTCTAAAGAAACCAGACATCCATTACTACATGACATGCAACAAGAATTTTAATCACCCAAAAACTTTACGACATCTCCACGTCTCCAGCGTCTTTAAACGCAAATTATTTCCATCAAATCACTTGGATCTAAAACTGATTGAAAAAATTATGAACATATTTTAACCACCTAAGGAAAAAATAAATCTAATCAATCGGAAATTTAAACCGAAGAAAGTTCACCCGAAAAGATTTCTAAATGTCTGATCCAGATCAGATGTGCAGATCGGTCCAGAACTGATACATCCAAAAGTGATTACGTTTCCTGACAGGAATTTTGAATGAATAACGAACCATTTCAGAATCGAAAATTCAAGTAGCCGGTATTGTGTAATAAATTTTGATGGCTAACTCAATATGAAAATTTCTAAGATGGTAATAGATCTACAGATTTTGTGAAGTACTGAACATTTACACATTAGAAGTATGAACAATGCAAATAGACCAACTTCCCACACCAAGTTAATATACTAACCCAGCTGAATGAACGTAATGATTTGATCTCATTCTCTTACACTGTTATTGAACCATTTTTTACGTTATACATAGGAACGTGAAAATTCGACATTTAAATTTCGGCTATAAATCAAAAGTACACTCTACATAATTGTTCATATACTAAGAATATTTACATACGAACTAATAACACTCAAGTATGGACAACAATTAATAATAATTAACAATAATAAATCGTCAAAAAATTAAAACACATTTACTAAACAAAAATAAATCATCAAATGTTATAACTTACTTCTTTATCCAACCAAGCTGCCATCTCATCAAATTCAGATTCATTGGAGTTCTGCAGAAATATACACAAAAACAAATAAAAATAAAATAATAGCAAACGACAGATTTATAAAAAAAATTCTTTAAAAAAATTAGCCACAAAAGCTAAAAAAAACTAAAACAAAAATGTATAGGACAAATGTGTGTCACCTCTCCAGAACACTCTATAAAAGTCAATACGGCCAAAAAATTAAATTAAAAATGACCTTTGGATTGATTGGCAACCCTATATAATTATAGTTATAGCTGGCACCACCAATGATCAGAAAATATGACCATTTTGGTACTGTTAAGTAAACCATTGTGTTACAGAATTTATGTACCATAACATATTCCGCCTCTTCTCCCTCCCTGACCTCTTGTCAATTATTTATTGATAATTCAACCATCAACAACATTTTTTATACAAATATGAGTGTAGTGATCAAAAAAAAATTCCGCGCACTACCATTATGGCGCTGCAATCAATTTAATATAATTTCTAAGGATTTTAATCATTTACTCGAAATATCTTTGGAATAGAGAAAAATGTCCGTAACAAAACGTATAGAGAATAACAAAAGGAAGATTTAGATTAGTATACGAAAAAGTTCCATGCCCTACCATTATGGCGCTGCAGTTAATTTTATATAATTTGCAGGATAAGACCGATTCAATTATTTTTTCTCTTGGGTGAGAGGGGGCCTTGCTATTTTGTGTTTAGTGTGGATAAAAGTGTGAGCAATGTGTGTTATATGAAAATAATCCACACCATAAAAAAGAAAAAGTGAGTTGAAAAAACAGAAAATCAAAATATTTACAGCAAACATTACAAAACATTAACTTACAAGTATACTAACCGCCTCGGGAGATTGAGTTTTCTTTTGTATATTTCCTCCAAAACCTGTTGCATAATCTTGATTTTGATTTTCTTTGAAAGTGTTTATGCTACAAAAAAGAAAAAGAAAAAAGAAAAAATCACAGACAATAATTATTCGACTTGAATTAATATTGAATTTCTTAATTTACGGAGTTTTGATGCTTTCAATATTGGTATTTCGAGATTGAGCGAGCATATCAAATTCATCTACATCTTTGGTGGAACTACCCGACTGTGCTGATACCGTATCTATATGTGATAATTGAGATGTTGCTGTTCCTATGCCTGAAACAAATATTTTTAGAGAAACAAAGGCCCAAGCGGCAATTTAAAATAATTACCAAGTCCGACAAGTTTATTTGTTATTCCATCGGTTCCACCAACAGCTTCATCGCTTAAATCAATCAACGAATCTTTTCCTTTTTCGCTATTTGCTGCTGTGCCAGGTAATCCCATTGCAACACCTAAAATAGCTGACGGTGCAGCCGATACACTTTGAGGATCTCGATTTTTTTCGTATCGCTGATGACGCAAAAACAAATTATTCAATTCATCATTTAAACGCAAAAGTTCGGCCGTAATTTCATCATGATTTATTCGTCCAATTAATTCAACAATTCGGCCTTGCATTTCCCTAGAAAAAAAATTTTTTCTCAATATTTTCGTATTTCAATCGATTGGAAATTTAATCTTACTTGCATGTTTGACTTAGTTCCGTTAGTAGTTTATAATCGGATGGGTCCTCCTGACCCGGCTTCAGTTCATTCAACATTTCACCAAACACAGACATATTCATCGACACAATATCGAGTTCAGATTGTAGTTTTGCAATTTGTTCCGGTGTCGTTTGAATTGGACCGGCGGCCACTGCAACAACTGCCGGCGATCCAGGTGTTTGACTGACATGATGTTGTGGTGACGTTGGAAGAGCAACGGGAGGTGATGGACTAGCTTCAGGAACACTCTAAATGAAAATAAAGAAAAACATCTATACCGCTCGAATTAATAGTCCAATTAAAAAAAAAAAAACTTACTCTTTGCGGAGTATAAATTGGTGCCATGGCATCTAAATCGGTCATAGGAAATTCGATACCTTTATTTTTGAGTTCTTGATAAACAAGGACAACGCCATTTAGATCGGGTTGGGCACGGAATGCATCCGCCCATATTTGAATTAAATTTAATACTTTCTCCTGGACGACAGCCGGTGGATCGTTCTTCGGTCCAATCAATTTAACCAACTCTTGGATGAATTCTTTGTTGGCCACTAGCGTATGAAAGGCTTTGCCACAATTTTTCACGCATGTCTCCAATACTGTCAATGTGTACATAATGACTGTGTAATTTTTGCCCGCATTTTGTGTCAGCCGTTTTCGTATTGCCTTCATAGCGTCACGTGCCGAATCGGATGATTCATTGATCATGTCACATATTTCCATATTGAGGGCCCAATTTTCGGATGCTAGCGCAGCATCTGTGGCCTGTTCTGAAAAATTGTTTGAAAAAAAAAATGTCAAAAATGAACGATAACGAAAATAGAAAAAAAACCTCTCGAAATGGTGGAAGATCAGGAACAGGTTATGGGGAAAAGTGGAGAAAGGATTGGGAAGAGCGAGGGAATGGTAGGGAAGGGTAGGAAACGGTGGAGAGCAGTGAGGGAAGTGTGAGGAAGGGTAGTAAAGGCTAGGGGCAAGGTGGGGGAAGGGTGTTGAAGGATGAAAAAAGGTAGGGGAAGGGTGGAGAACGTTGAGATTTGAAAAATGAAGGAAAGGGTAGTTTAGTGTAGAAGCCGCGTAGTTTTACCTAGGAGCCTTTTTTACTTAGAACAGTTTATTCCTAACCGGTTCTCGGAAAACCCCTTTGTTGTAAATTTTTTGGAAATTATGTTCGAATCGATTGCAAACACGAACAAGGACTGAGGGCATACTCTTAAAAACGATAGTCGTCTTCAGGCGTATTGTTTCTTTAAGCACTTCCACTACAACCATTCACCAGGTGTCAAAGCTGCCATTGTTTTAAATTTAGCAGGCGCGTATTCAAGTCGTCTACGATGCAATGATTGCCAGAGGGCTTAATAGCTAAATACAATACAGCGTTAACGTCGACCCCAGCCTCAGCTTTAGAAGAAGTTTTCTATATAGAATTGTAACGTCGACGTCAACGTCATAAATGACAGTGCATTCTTTTGACGTATCAGTGCAATTAACTTCTCATATATTAGTGTAGACAAACAAAACGATATAAACGACACATATATGCGTCGTATCATTTTCAAAAGTAAGCCCTCTAGTCTTCAGTACCTAGATCAGACAATCGTAAAAATATTTTAATTCACCATTTTCAATATAAGTAATCAAAATGCAAAACACATTTGAACAATACTAAAAGACATTTTACCAACAAATTAAGTAAATTATGTAAATATCTTAAGAATGTGATATGATACGAATATAGATTACGCAACGTTTCGAGAATTTTTTTTTTTTTTTATTCTTTTTTTTTTAACATCAATGAGTCATCATAGCAAATCAACAACAAAACAAAACAAAACAAAACAACCTAACCCGATATTGAACTAATTTCCAAAGCTCACGTAGAGAATTTAAATAAATCAAATTGTGGATGATCACAAAATGATTACTATATGATTAAACGATATCCATATACTTACAAAATGCCTACTTATAGTAAGTACAGGGATTGTAATGCATTTTTTTTTCTACTTTTATGTACATTCTCCACCTACCCAACCACCTACACCAAACCTTCTATTCTATACTCATTGTAATGTGGCTTAGGTTATAGATATAGATACGCAGTAACTACAAACAGTAACTGAACGACTTTGTAATGGAAATGAGGTGTATCGAATCTCCTTAACAGATATTAGTAATTTAATATGTACCTACGACAGTACAAGATAATTGAATTTCAAATTCTGGTTAAGATATTGATTTTCATTGTTCTATTTATTTATTTATTTTTTTTTTTTGAAAAATATATCTTTTTGGTATTGGAAGCAAGTTTATTACGTGACTATTATTAAAATATTGCGTGGTATTAGTCTTGGATAGAATAATTCTAGGGCGATATTTATTTCGGTCTACTACACATTTATCCTCTTATTCTGCCGCTTGATGTGTCCAATAATTGAATGGCCATATAATTGTTCTCATACTATTTACTGTCACTATCTGTTCCCCATACTAGAGTCTAATGTCTGCCTATATTTATCTTCCTATTGTTCCGCTCAGTTCATTTCATTGTTCCCTCGGATATATTTACCATAATAATATAATTTTTCTCGGCGATTTTCTATTGAAACTTTTCCCATCGATGTTCTGGCTGTCATCAGGTGGTTCTCGGACGTAGACCCGATCCGTTCTGTGAAACTATCGAAAAACCGGTCGCAATAAATGTTTTGTAACCCCCCCCCCCTTGAAAAGTTGGAACATTCTTCAGTGTATCTTGGATATGAAGAGGTTTCTTCATAGACGTCCCAAGAAAACCGGTTGATTGATTTAGTATGAAAAAAACGGAAAAGTCTAGAAGAGAAGTTCGTATCGATTACTTGATTTCTTAATTAGTATCACCTGGCCAATGTAACGATTTTTTAATTTGATAGAAGAGAATTTTCTCTAATATTGCCAAAAATTGGATGTGGTCAAAACTTAACCCTTTCTAAGGCCGTGGGAAGCATACTTCCCACCAAAAAAAATTTTAAAAGGAAATAATTTTTAGAATCATCCCCAGATTACTATTTCACAATAAAATCTTTTAATTTTCAAGAAAAAATAATTCGCCTTAGAAAGGGTTAAATAATTGTCGTTGCTTTATCCCAGATAAAATAATATTCGCGATGAACGTGAGAAGGCAAAAGATTTTTAACATAGAACTGACACTAATGAAATTCTAGCTTGGACATGAACAAATTCTCTGAACAGCCTGGACATAAAGACATAAAGAATGAAATTAAGAATACTGTATTGGGGCCCATCTAATTCCAATTTGAATAAAAACTAAATTTTATGAACTATAGGAGACTTTCGAATTTAGATTTGTCAGTTCCAGCTCAATTACGTAGAATTTCCAAATGAAATTCTATCAAATATTTTTGGATCCAAACTATTGGCACCGAAAAAACCTTAAAAATTGGAAATGAAAAATGAAAATGACTTGCGTAAAAAACTTATTGGTGGAAAAATGCCGTGACAATGACAAACACGGATAATTGGCGATATTAATTATCGTTCCAACCCAAAAGACAACACTGTACAATACCAAAGTAAATAACTCTCTGTAAACATGATCGATTCAAAAGAAAAGAAAACATAAACTGGAGCAAAGTATGTAACAGGTTGAACCCGTCGAATGAAAGTGATTAACTAGTAGCCCACTTCTTCTTTTGGGGGGGGAGAGGGAGGGAGCACTTAATTAAAAAAAAAAATAGAAAAATACCACATTTCACATTACATGGAAACAAACAATAAAAATTCATTTTTCTTTTGGCACTTGCGCCTTCAAATGGAAAAAAAAATATTTTACTTAATTTTTACTAGAGACAGACAAGAAATCGAATTCAAATTAGAAACTGACTTTTCTTATCGATTAATTTGTTGTACAAAAATACTTAACAACACACACAATATGTTTGCCGGTTTTTTTTTTTTTTGGCTAGGCTAGAGCAAACAAATGCAATTTATGTTAACCGATTTCATAATGTGTAAACATATTGGCCAGACCATTAATTTCTATTGTATCGTATTTGTGGGTAACGGGAAATGATTTGAATTGTAATATTTAATAAGATTCATAAATAATATGTTTCTCTCTATATATTACAAAGGCTAGCGTTAATAATTATGCTCATTGCACATTGAAAGTAGGTAGAAGTCGATATGAAATTATGTTCTCAATTTCTTAACACAGAAAACAACAAAAAAAACAACAAAAAAACATAGAAATCTATAGTCGGAGTTGAGAAATAAGCAAAAGAAGACATACCCCCCCTATAACAATCCGTGTGTTATCGTCATTTTGATAACGAGATTTGGTATCACCATTGTACAAACCACATAGGTACCTACACATACATATTGTCGATGTGTGTACCCCAATATACATAAATTAATAAAAATTTTAGAAAAACAAATAATATCACGCAAACCAATTACCAACGGATTAGTCAGAAATGTGTATAAAATTTTGCTGACCTGTGACATACGGAAAAGTTTTTTTTTTTTTTTTCTTCTTTTCTTTTTTGGGGAAGGTATAATTTGCAGTGTGTGTGTATGTAAGTAAATAGTAAAGAATTTTTTTTTTTTGTTACCAATTCTTTGGCCAACCGGTGTTGAAAATGGATTTCCTCCTAAACCACCAACGTTAAAAAACGAAGACATATTGTTTGTTGTATTTTAATCCGTTTATTCTTGATTACACAATAAAAAATACTGAAAACACTTTTTAATCCGCATCAACGTCTCTGACGTCTTGCACAAAATTGACTAACCTGAATAGAATATGATATATTATTAAATGCGACGTTGGTACTTGACGTAACAACTCAAAATGGCGTCTTGTTTTGATTATTTTTGGATGTGGGAATTTTAATAGAAAATGTCTGGTGATATTTGTAATAATTAAATTTAATTGGCTACATAATATTCTTATTTTGAGTACCTATATATTGCACAAAATGAGATCCAGTTGAATACTTTTTGTATTTTGTGTTTGTTTTTATTATTTCCACATCCAAAAAGTCAACATTGTTTGAGGTTATTGTGAATGGTCTATTTAAACAAATCAAATGTCAGTCAAAATAAACGCAAAAAAATGGAAAAGGATATTTTTTTGGTCACGTGTTTTTTGGGATCAAATAAAAAAAAAAATTGTTTGAACCCGCATTTAAAAGGTTTTTCTTTAAAATTTGATTTTTTTTTTTTTTTGTAACGACCGACTGAAATTTTCCTTTTTTTCAATCACAAATTTTATGGTGGAGTCTATAAATTCAATGGAATGCATTTTGGGTTTTATTATAAGGTTCTTGACCTGGAGAGCGAGTAGTCCAAATTCTACCTTAAAAACTGTTTAGGGCCCATCTAAACCAATAAATATTCCAACCACAACTGTAGAACAAATTAAAAAAGACAATTATTTTGTGAGCCCTTCTTCTACTAATAAATCTATTTAGAGGGAGCATTGTGCTCTATAATCCTACCCTGGTCATCTATCTTTTTGTATTGATTTCATTAGTACAAGGACCTTACAGTAAATTGATTCTATTGTTAGTCAAACATAGAAACTTCCTCTGGCAATTGTTCAACGTTATTCATTCTATCTGAATATGACAGAATATAAATCCTTTGAATTAGCCATGTCTGCCATGTCTCAGTTGCTATGAGTGCTTCGTTATTTGAATAATAAATGTCCAGTTTCATAGTTTGATATTGGTTCATCTTGCAAGGTTTTTAGCATCTCTAGAATTTGATCTGTAACTTTAGATCCGTTTTCGTTTCAGACTCTGTTATGGCACAAATACTTGCTCAAGGATATGGATGACAAAGGTACTACAATAAATTTTTGTATATTCAAACGATTAAAATAGAATTATAACTGTAATTATTAAATTCAACATTATGCTTGTCAAATATTTCCTGGGTCCGAGTTTCCTCGCAAATATCGAACCAATTTCATATCCTTAGGCATTAGAGTTACCCGATTACGATGCAATGTACACCTGTAAGACTCTTCCATTAATTGTGTTATATAAATTTCAGAAGATTCACGCAAACAATCCAGAGCTTCGGGTGTAATGCGCGTAACCATAGAAGAAAACATAAAAACGACTTCACGAATTAAACGAGAAAATGGAAGTTTCGGAATAACCAAGTCTGTGCTATTTTGTAATCTTCGTATATCCCTTAAAACTGGTTGAACTCTTTTTGATGGTTTGGTTTGTTTGCGCCGTGAAGTAGCTGCGGATGATTGGCCCGATTGGTTTCGGGCTGAAGTTGATGGTCTAGTTTGTGATTGTGATCTACGGCGTCCATCATCATCATTGTCGTCTTCTTCTACTTCTTCTTCTTCTTCACTGGGCGATTGAGATCTTGCCATATAATGTCGTTTACTTAAGTCGCCTGTGTATATGGGTCGTGCCTGAGACCGACTTGGATGTTCCTCTAAAGGATCACTATCCGATAAAGAACTATCACTTGACTCAACAGGTAGTGGTGGATTTTTTTTACTGGCTGGACCCGGTCTTTGTTTACTGGCTGGACCCGGTTTTTGTTTACTGGCTGGACTCGGATTTTGCTTACTGGCTGGAGCCGGTTTTTTAGAATAGCGCCTAGGCATTTTTGTGATCTTTGTATTTCAAATGAATGATCGAGAAATAACAATCTGTAAAGAGAAATGTTGAATAAAATTAGAAAAAAAAAGAAAAGAGGGACTAAAGAGTATAACTGGAAAAGAAAGACTACCTTGTTAATGGGAAGTCTTAAGGAATTTGATGTTATTTGAAATGTTTTAAACTCACACAACATTTCACAAAAAAGAACCGTTGCTTGTAATAAAAATGAATGAAACGTCAAAATTGAATTTAACTCGCAGAATCCCTTCCGCCAAATTAACGAAAAAAAAAATTAAGATTGTTAATATGGCAGCATTTGTTTTCTTGACGTTAAAAATCTTTCTCTCACTCTTTGCAAAATTGGTACGACTGAAAAAGTGTCGTGAGTTTTGGTCATAATTTCGTAGATTTTTTCTTTTTATCGATCAAAAAAATATTGCAATTGTTGGAAAATAACATCAAAATATGGCTTGCACAGCAAATAAAACTCCCCTTATCCGAAATGTAGCTGTAAGTATCATCATTACTGAGTTCGTACGTTATTCCGTCGGCTTTCTGAAAAGAATTTTCTTCGGACAAAGTGTTACGTAAAACGTCTGTTCAGTCCCGAGCAAAGGCAGAAACAATTTATCTAATCTTTTGTTATGAGAGAATATTTCTTTTGTTGAATAGGTTCGTGGCTTTGCTGCACAGGCCAGCACTAAAAGTTGTTCTCAAAAAAATACCCAAATTGAAACAACAACTTTACCGAATAAATTGGTAGTGGCTTCTGTTGAATCGAGTGCCCCAATATCTAGAGTATCCATTCTGTTCCGGTATGTTTAACCGTCAATATTTAATGTTTTTTTTGCTAATTTTTTTTTTCGTTAATATTTCCTACAGTGCTGGTTCACGAAACGAATCCTATGACAATCTAGGAGCTACTCATATGCTTCGTATTGCGGCTAGCCTGACCAACAAAAAGAGTACCGCATTCGGTTTGACCAGAAACCTTCAACAGATCGGTGGCAATTTGTCGGTGACCACCGATCGCGAAATTGTCGAATACAACATCGAGCTTACCCGAGACCGACTCGATACGGGTCTAAAATATTTACAAGACGTTGCCACCACGCATGTATTCAAACCGTGGGAATTGGCCGAAACATTGCCACGAGTAAAGGGCGATTTAGGTCGAGTTTCGCCGCAGGTTCGTGCCGTCGATTTGTTGCATCGGGCCGCATTTCACACGGAATTGGGTAATTCCCTTTTCTGTGCCAAACATCATGTCGGCAAAATCTCCTCGGAAACATTGCAACACTATGTTTCGTCCAATTTTAAGGCAAGCCGGACGGCTGTCGTCGGTGTTGGCATTGACCATCAGCTGCTAGTTGGCTATGCGAAGAATCTTCAGCTAGAATCTGGTTCGGCCACCGATGTACCATCGAAATATCATGGTTTGGGTGAGCTTAGAGTTGACAAAAATGGTAATTTGGCTCATGTAGCCATAGCTACACAAGGTGGTTCGTTGGCCAATCAAAAGGAAGCGTTGGCTTTTGCCGTTTTGCAGCAAGTAGCTGGAAATGGAATTTCGGCCAAATATGGCAATTACAATGGGGCACTCGGAAAAGTTGTCAGCGCCGCACTTGGTAACCAACAATTTGGCTTCAATGCATTGAATGCTTCGTATACCGATAATGGTTTGTTTGGTTTTGTATTGTCCGCTGATGGTCGAGATATTGGCAAGGTAAACATTTCGTATGTAAATTAAGTTGCGGTTTTGTTAACGAGTATATCTCCTCCATAGGCTATCGATGCAGCTGTTAAGGCTCTGAAACAGGGATCCGTATCGAATGGAGATGTTGCACGAGGAAAGGAACAATTAAAATCGGCTGTTCTGTTTGAATTAGGGACTGAAAGTCAATTGATATCGGACATTGGTGCTCAAGCTTTACTTTTGGGAAATGCACAGAGTCCTGCTGAACTTGTAGCCGCCATTGATGGCATATCGGCTTCAGATGTTAATGCTGTAATTTCACAAAATTATTTCTTCTTTGTTTTTTAATTGAAATTTAATGATTTTTTTTTGTTCTTTCCAAAAAAAAATGTAGGCAGCCAAAAAAGTCGCATCAGGCAAATGGTCAATTGGAGCCGTAGGTAATTTGGCTAATGTTCCATATACAAATCAGCTTAATTAATTCATTATAATCGCTTAATTGTATGTGTATTGTTAATAAAATATTTAAAAAATTGAAAATATTTCATTTCTGAACCTCGAAAATTAGCTAAATTTGGTTGGGGGTGGGGTTAGGAAATACAATTTTGGAAGGAGAAACAATTGAAATATGTGAGAATAAGGTGGCTTGGTCATGGTAACAGAATGGAAACCAACCACCTACCAGAATGGTTAGAGGGTGTCGAAACGGACCTAATAGCTCTGAATGACCAATTTTATTTTATTATAAATTTTGTATAATTATTACATATAATAATCTAGTACTTCATTTGTTCTAATTCATTTGATTTTATTGCGAAAAATATCAGTTGGCAACACCCAATTTGACAGTAGTTTTTTTTTTAGTCTACTAAAAAGTGCGTCGCGACATACAAAATGAGTTTTACAAATTAATTAATTTATATTTTGTATTAAAAACATTTTACAATAAAAGAAATATTAATAAAAATGGAAAGCAACACTAATCGTTGGGATGACATCCTCATTGTATATGATCGAACCGAATCGGATGCAGAAGCTTGCGTTGGTCTCGATGGTCCAGACTTGGATTTTTCGTACAACGACACCGACACACATCCCAATGAAATTGCCGAACTGTACAGTTACACCGAACAAATTGAATTCGCCCACAATCTAAAGGCATTCGAAACACAATTGGAAACATACAAAATACCACCAAACTGGCAAAAACTAACGATCACCGAACAAAAAGGTGTTGTCTTGAAATTACTTAATCAATTGGATATGTCACAGAGAGGACTACGAATGCAGGCGGCTCGTTGTATTCTGTATTTGGCTCAGGGTTGCTATGGTGAGGTACAATCCGATCAGGAACAACAGACATGGACCCGATCGAATGTTATGATGTTGTACGATTTGGGCGTTTTTTCCGTGTTTGTTGAATTGCTCAATTTGGAAATTGAAAATTGCACAACGGCAAATATTGCCATGCGAAAGGTGGCCGTGTCGCTAGCTGATTCGGTTGATTTGCGAATTATTTTATCGGTATTGTATATTATTACCGAAGTTATTAGAGCCGAAAAGGTAAATGCGGACAAGACCTACAAGGATATTGTGGAGAATTTTACAAACGAAATCAATCAACCAATTGGCGATGAACTTTTGACGGTTAAATTGCTTGGTATGGTGACCCGATTCTGTAGTGGATCATCACCGCATTTTCCAATGAAAAAGGTCCTGTTGCTGTTGTGGAAAATTTCGTTAGTCGGCTTAGGCGGTATGGATACATTGCGACAACTTAAAACGGACTATCGGTCCATGAACAAGTTGAGTCCAACCAAAGAGGATACACTTGAAGTGGCCCGATCGATGCGATCAAGTTCACCGCCAGCATCAGCATCGGATATACTAGACAATCCAAATCCAAAACGGAATCGCCCCTTTCGACAATTACGTACAAATGACATGCATCAAAAAAGCCTAATAAAGCAGAGTCCCCTTGACGAACCAGAAGATATGGATTCACAACAAAATGAAAACGAAGAGGATATGTCCGATTACTATCGACCGTACGAAGATCCAAGTTCGACATCAACGGGTGACGGACGTATAGGTCAACGATACGATCAACATGTCAATTCGATGATGCCACCGCAAATAACCGCCCGTTTGCCGTGGACGCCAAAAGTTCGTCAAAAGGATATTATTCAATTTTTGGAGGATGCTCGAACCAAATTTATTGGATTCAATTTACCGGATGATCACAAAAGTCTGGCCGGACTGCCGCAGCCAATTCACGAAGGTTTTCGAACACTCCACAAACACATCTATGTAAGTCTGGCAGACGTACAAATCAAGAGAGAGGAACAAATTACACGAAATCCCATATCGAATGCTGAAGGTGAAATTCCATCGACGCCATCCGAAATTCTGTATCAAATCATATTGCCAAATTTGCCGCAGTACATGATCGCTCTGTTGAAAATATTGCTGGCCGCTGCGCCCACATCAAAAGCGAAAACCGAAAGCATTAACATAATGTCCGATGTACTGCCAGAGGAGATGCCCATGACCGTTATGCAATCGACAAAATTGGCCATCGACGTTAATCGGCACAAGGAAATTATTGTCAAAGCTGTGTCGGCGATCCTTCTGCTCTATCTGAAACACTTCAAAATCAATCACATCTATCAATTCGAATGTATGTCCCAGCATTTAGTGTTCGCCAACTGTATTCCGCTCGTTTTGAAATTTTTCAATCAGAACATCATCAACTACATTGGATCACAGAACAATATTCCGATGATCGATTTTCCCGGTTGTGTACTTGGCGAGACGACCGAATTAACCGCTGACACATTGGTGATCGGTGACAATGCCCCATTTTCATGGCGCAACACATTCTCCTGCATAAATCTGTTGCGCATCCTAAACAAATTGACAAAATGGAAACATTCGCGCATCATGATGTTGGTTGTGTTCAAATCGGCGCCGATTCTAAAGCGTGCGCTTAAAGTTCGTCATGCCATGATGCAATTGTACGTACTGAAATTGTTGAAAATGCAAACGAAATATTTGGGACGACAGTGGCGTAAAACAAATATGAAAACGATGAGCGCCATTTATACAAAAGTACGGCATCGCCTCAACGATGATTGGGCATATGGTAATGATCTGGATGCACGTCCGTGGGATTTTCAGGCAGAGGAATGTACGTTGCGTACCGATGTGGATCGTTTCAATAATCGTCGATATTTAGTGGGTGGCGCTAGTGCAATGATGAGAACAGCAACCAGTATTGGTAATGGGACAGGTAGTAATAATGTTTCAGGTAGTGTTGGTGGTACTGGTACTGGTGCCGGTGCCGGTGTACAAATGACTGGCAACAATGATGGGGTACCATTAATGAATGATCTGAACAATGATTATGAGCCAAATTTGTTGGATTTCAATATTAACGATATTGATCAAGGTAAGATCTTTAACTATACGCCGGGATGTGGTGGTTGGGATGAAAATATTGAGCTGACCGATGAATTTAAGCAACACTATGAATTGTGGCTTCAGGAAGAGGTATTTAGTACGCCCATCGATTGGGATTCAATGACGGCCTCGGTTTTATGTTAACTGAACGATTTTTAAAAATTTGTTTTTAGGTTAGGTTTATCGTTGAGTACCTCTATAAATTTTCTTATTTATCAATGTATGAAATTAAATGACATCCTTTTGGCTGTCCCAAAGGGTATATTAATTGAATCATTTTTTTTTCTCTCTCTCTCTCTCTCTCTCTCTCTCTCGATGTTATAATGAACCATTCGAACCCAGTCGGATTTTGGCTGTTTCCACTACATCTCTCCATTGCTAGTGATCCTTGGTTCCAATTTCGAATATCCAGTACTCGTATATCCTCCTCTTATCCATCTATTCATCCTTTTCTGGGCTTTCCTTGCCTTCGGTTTCATTCTATGTTCCGCAATGGACTCCTTTTTTGCATCTCTATCGTCTGCCATTCTGCCCAGAATGACACACAATTACAGGATAAATCGGTAGTTCTATGTAAAGCTTCAGAAGAAGGAGCTAAATTCAGAAATATGACATTTTTTTTCGGGTTTGCGACTCTTTAAAAAAGTACTGCTAAAATGGTCCACGTCCAAAAAAGGCCCCTTTTGCCGGTAATGCTAAATTGAAGGCCAAATCAATAAAACTAATCTTAAAATTATTTTTATTGACATCACTTTTTGTAGAACATCCACAGATTACAATACCTCAAAAATAATTTTCTTAGATCATATACGTAAGTACAGGATGAGTCTAAGAATATGATAAGATAGAAAAGAAAAAAATACGAAAATATTTTATTAGCAAAAGGGTGGTGGTAAAATTATTAACTAAGTTCCAGGTCTTATTTAAAAGCCAAATCTATATTTGTGCCTGAAAGGTAGAAAATTGGAGGAAATACCCTTTCTGATGTATTGTGCGCAGCTGTTGTATGTACACTTAATATCTGTATGTGTTTTAGTTGCAGGTATCGTTTAAGTCTTTAAGTATACCGAATTAAGTAAAATTCCATAGAATCGGTCTCGCTGCTAATTACTTAACATTACGAATTCCCATCAAACTAAGAGGTAATTGTTCATAATATCGCATCATTTTTGGGATCGGATACTTTTCTTTTGTTTCATCGTCTTCATCAGGTAGAAAAAAAAATGGAATTTGGCTTTATGCAAATTAGTTGTAAATTTTAAATGTGAAATTTTTGAGTCTGCGTTAAGTTGATTTACGAAATCTTTTTGTTATAAATGAATAAATCAAATTATGCAGGTGTACGGTATTGGGATGTTGGTTGGTAATTGTATGCCATCGTGCATGTCACGTTAGAATTGGCTAGGTACTCGACATATTTTACAAATTTTATTGTACACTAACCAAAGCAATTAAACAAACCCCAAAATTTAATAATATCTATATATTTCTGATGGAAGCATACATTTTTTTAATCTAACAGGATTTATAGGAATTTATTTAAATTCCTCATGATGAACTTGCTAGATTAGTCTCAAGCCGTTCCTTCGTACACCCCAGGCCATTCGGCGGAAAGTCAATTACCAACCAGTAAAGACTAGACTTATGCAAGAAGCACAAGAAAATTGTGAAAACATTGAAGGATGCGGACACTCCAAGAAATTTCTTCCAGATTAGATTATGATATATTGCATCCAGAGTGGGTTGATTGATTTCCCAAAAACACCATACTGGAGCGATTGTAAACTAGAGGTACAGTACAATAGATCTTTAAAGGTCGCGGTGTTATGGAACTATAAGTCTAATCTAATTTAAATTCTAGCTGTGTCCCAAAATTACGTACAGAAAATCGTTTCCAATTATTTATTGGAGGCCATTAAAAATATTCTAATTTCCAAAATACACAGCTCATTACTATTTCTGTAGTAATCTCTAGTTCCATATGGATGAAAACATTTTAAAAACCAAAAAATTCCTACATTTACCAATAGAATGGCCGACAAATACTTAAAATTGGCAAAAATTTCATTTTCTATTGGGTTTGAATTGTCGCCTGATTTGATTGGTCTGGCAAATCAAATTTAAGGTAAGGGAACTTCATCGTTTTAAGATTTATCCACCAATAAGAAATCTGTTGGTGGGCGTATATTTTCGGTATGTCGAACCAACGAAATCTAGGACAGGGTCGTTTCAAATTATTTTTTTTTAAACTTTTCCAATGAAGACTCATTAATCAGTTGGCAATTTTTTTTGACCAAGAAATATCCCTTAAAAATGATAATTAAGGCTTTCTTGATATTAATCCTTGAATAATATA
Organism: Platyura marginata; assembly: GCA_026745375.1. Taxonomy (NCBI): domain Eukaryota; kingdom Metazoa; phylum Arthropoda; class Insecta; order Diptera; family Keroplatidae; genus Platyura; species Platyura marginata. The sequence continues at coordinate 75,148 of JANSTT010019377.1, forward strand.
ATAATTTTGGATTTGGAAATAATAAAAAAAAAAAAATGGATACCAAAAATATTTCATTCCCACAAAAAATCTTAAAACAAAAGATGCTGAAAAATGCACAATTTACAAAATTCATGCTTTAGCATTGTATGAAAGTTTTTCTATGGATTTATGTGTGGGTGGGTATCAATTTGAAATCAATTCTACCTTCCTTCATTTGGAGTTTAATTACAACGAGCAATTTAAACTAAAATGCCACTCAAAATAATAGAAACACAGTAAATGGGCAGCTTTAATGCCAATCTGTTTTAGGCAGCCCATAGTGACCCATTCAATCAATTACATAAATTTAATTTTTAAGGTTCATTATTAGAGTGAAGCGAGCAAAAAAAAAAAGCAGAAATGTAATAAATTTAATATTTAATATGTTTACCAAATTTATAAAACAAAAAAACGATTATCTAAATTTTGGCTGTAACTATATGGAGGTATAACATAGGGGAATGTGAGTATGATCTCACCATTTTTTTTTTTTTTGTTAGAATATTTTAAATAAAATTATTTATCCAGTAACTACTAAATTAAAGCAGTCACACATATAGCTATAAATAGTATTATAATTACGACCCAATAACCCCAAGTGCTATCTTTTCGTATAACGGTGCCAATGTGAGTTGTTTCCTGTCGTACTCTATCATCGGTTCGATCCATTGTTCCAGCTAGATCATCGATTATACCTACGATTGTGTACAGAACAAATTAGCGATCATCGAAACAATTAAAAAAAAAAAAAACGGTCGATATAATACAAACCATTTTGATTATCAACTTCTTCGCCAATTTTCAATGCAAGATCCCTTTGTCTCGATATGACATTCGACAGTGCCTCAAGTCCTTCATCTTGATTGTTTATAATTTGAATTTGTTGTTGCCGCAAATCGTCAATTGTGGAATTGTTATCTCTTTTAATTGTTGGCACAATATCATCGTCATCCTCCCACAAACGTGAACCGCTCGATTGAAACAATTCCGAACGATTTGATTGGCCGGCATTGGTGAATTGTTTTTCCAAATGTATTAGCTTCGATTGTAATGATTCAATTTGACGTTGACGACGTTCCTCCTCTTCGAATGTTCTTAAAAACCCAAAAATAAAATCAATTAATTTCGTAATCAATTTGTCTTTATAAAAATTACAAATTTCCATGTTTCGAATATTGTTCAAGTTTGTTGTGTAGTTGATTTAGTTCGTTTGTAAATTGCCGTAACCTTATTCGTACGTTGGCTGAAATTTTTGAATATTCCTCCGATAGTTTTGGTTCACGATTTCGATTTACAATCTGTGATTGAATGTCACGGGTGAGCCTTTCGCATGCTTCATATTCAATTAACCTATTTTGAAAAGATAAAAAAAAATGGTTCCAATAAAAACTGCTGGGGCTGTAGATAGATTAGTAGAACAAAGCAAATTTTAATGTCATACAAACGATAATCCGTTTAGGTACTGTAGGTACTTTATATTATTATATGGAAATTGTATGTTAGATTCAATTTTAGAGAATATTTATATAAATGAATTGCGTATGTAAGTATTTTAGTGATTTTGATTTGTATCTTCTTCATCAAGTACTATCAACAAAGTTGGATTTGTTAAACATACTATGGATGTCCAATAAAAATATACATAATTACCATGAATCAACATCAACTAAGGCCATTTTTAAACGCAATATTCACTTTAATTGCAGTAACAAAAACTCAAAACAACGAAAATTCTTAATAAATAATTTGTTATAGTAAAATTTTGTGTATTTTGTTCAGAAACGTCAAATTTATTTTTCCCATTGACTACGTTCAATGTAATCAAAACAAGAGCAGCGGAAAAAAAATCACTTTTAAGAGCCGACGCTATTTTATGAATTGGATCGGCTCATCATATATTATTGATTTTTGATTTTTGGACAACGGAATAAAACGGTTTTAAATGTAAAATGCTTATTCGTAAAAGTTATTGGAAAATAATTATTATCTATATGGCCTACAAGGAGATGCATTTCATTTAAAGTAGGTACCAAATTCTTTTGTATCTTTTAAAACAAAAATAACATTATAATTATAACCATTTTCCCACTTACACACACTTTCCCAAAAATTTTAATTTATTATTTTTATTTTATTTTATATACGCACAGTATACCTACCTGTGATCCCTTTTAAAACAATAGAAAATATATGAATATATATATATATATTGTACAAGGACCTCTAAGAAAGAGATACCGTACACTATAAGGGAGGATGGGCTTAATTGTAAATTGAAAAATTTAGGGGTATAAAAAAGGTGATAGGCACATTATCAGATTAGTTATCTTCTGTCCGTTAAGTAGAAAAGTTCTAAGTAACAGTTAAATTAGTTTAGAAAAATAAATAAATTTTGCTGAGTAATTTTTGTTTTTGAGTTAAAAAAAAGTTTTATTTTGTGAATTAATTTGTGATATTGAGTGAGAAATTATTATAATAATATAGCAGATATGAATCCGAATCCATTTAGCAATTATACCTTAAGTAAGTAGTGTCTACATTCAATATTCTGAATTTAAAAAAAATCTAATTTAATGTGCCGTTATTATTTGGAATCAGCTGGTGGTCGACCACAGTAATTAATTTGCAAGTTTAAATTAAAAATCTTTAAATAAATAATTAAATTAAACAATTTCAATTTTCGAATAGTTTTCCGTTTCTAAAAAATTTTCCAATAAATCGATTGTTCAGATAATTTTTATTAACAATTCTTTTTCTTTACAGATGAGTTTAAAAATAAAGAAATCGAAGCAGCATATGCTATGGTTTGGATGGAACGTGGCATGGGTAGTCGTAATGATAAAAAAACTATAGATGAAAACAATGACGATCATTCATATTCGCAGAGAAATGCACAATATTCGTATATGTATGAAGTTGATAAGAAAGCCAATTGCGTATCACAAGAGATTCAAGAGCTCTACGATGATATGCGTGAAACATTCAAGCAAAACAAAGAGAAATACTCTGAAAAAGAACTGTTAGAGAATCCTCTATCAATGATGTCCAATCCGAATAAATCCAATTCTATTGCATCAGTGGAAAATCAAAATAATCCAGAACAGAGGGAAAAACAAGAAAAGAATAATGTAGCGTCCCGTTTGTCGCGGTTCCGAAAGAAGGAAAAATGCCAGATAGCAGCTGTGAATGCACAGTACCTTGGAAATGTTAATAAAACTCTGTTAAAGGAAATAATGTCGATGATGGAAGGAGTTCGACAACGTGAATTGGAACTGGAGAAAAAAACAAATTCAACAGAATTGGTAAATCATTTAAGACATGAATGCGGACTAAAATTTATTTCAAAGAAAAAATAATAATACACTTTTTTATGATTTGTGATATAAATATGTATGTATACATATGATTTAATAAAATTTTTATAAACCAGCCTTTATCTACGTTGTTATGTATTAGTAATGAATCTGATATCATTTTTTTTGAATGGAGGCTTTACTGTAAAATTATAGAATTAGATGAACAATAAAGGTACACTCTGCCCATTTCCAAATATGTGCATATATGATTGGTTTCAATATTTTTTTTAGCCAAATTTTTCTATTTTCTTCAAACACACTACAAATAGTCCACTCACAAAGTATTTTTCTTTAAATTTCCCGCCTTTCAATGATCACTTTATGGTTAAACATTGAACTGAGCCATTGTTGTACTAAACTTTACCAAATTATTCCAGTTTGGTACGAATAATGGCGAAGATTGTCAGATTGTATTTAAGTAATGGCGATTTTTCAATTTGACGTTCCGGACAGCGTACAATTTTCGCTACAAGATTTTTGCGTTTTTCTTTATAATACAATTATGTGCAGTAATAATGTCTGTGGAAAAAACTAATTTAACTACTAAGTGAATGAGATTACTAAAAAGTTATTGGTGAAAGTGAAAATATTGTGCAAATTTTCGTTCCACAAATTTAAGGAGCGAGACCCGTATAGTGAACGATTCTCATCGTTTCAGTGAGGTGAGTCGCAAAATGTTGCTGGGTTGTAATTAAAAACAGATTTAATTTTTCAGAGCATTTATTTTCGCTATTCTATTGTTAAATTATTCATGAAATATATTTTCCTCATATTATTTGAACTATTGTTATTTTGGCATTTGAAATCTAAATGACCGTGACATATTTTTTCATTTGAAAAACTAATTTTTTTGATTTGGAATTGCAACAGTATGGTGCCCCATAAAATTGTATTTTGTTCGATATATATATATACCTATATAAAAAAAAAGACACTCAAACATGTTTGAATGACCTTTCCATGTGAAAGTATTATAATTTTTTTTTGGTTCTGCTTCTGTTGTTACAGCAGCATCATTATGGTTTTTGCGGTTGATTATCGATGAGAGCACCTCCAGTTAGAACGTTCCGCAATGAAAACAATAGGCAAAATCGATATATCCACCTAGCTGTTATCAACATTTTTACGAACGTCGAAAGAAAAAGGAGTTTGTTGTTAGTTTAGAAAATTCGTAATTTCTTGGGTAATTTAATATTTTTTATGTTGCGTCATTTTACTGATAACTGGAACGGTCGATTTAACAACATTTTTGATTAATTGGTAGAAGACGAAAAATCTATTGTGCGGAAAGTAAAATACCATAAGGAACGGGATAGCTTCCGAATGAAGTCAGGAATTGTGGTGCATAGTAAGATAAAAGAAATGGAGCAATACGAATTGTCTGTAGTGTGAGACTGTGTATATAAAGTCAACAAAATTTAATGTACGTCAAAGTCTTTGTCTGTTCAACTTTCTTATTGAACTTTAGTGAGTTTCAGTTCCCAAAAAATTTCAACTTGTCCATTCTCTTGGTTACGTATTGTTCTAACTAATTTTCGCCAAAGTTAAATTTAACTACTATGTATGGGACTATCAGGGCATGTTCTAACCCGAAGTGGAACCTTATCTCTTTCATAAAAAAAATTCGTCCACTTCATTTGTTTAAAAATGTAGCGCACACCTACCATCAGCTAGTAAGAGTAAATGATTTTATAGAACTTTTGGACTTAAGATTAGAATTTTGGTTTTTTTTAGAAGGGACAGCTATTCTTCTATTATTAATATACAGGTACGAATCCCTAAATTTACTATAAGACATGACAAAGTATAATACCTAGTACCTAATGGATATTTCGATTGAGAACCTATCATTAGAGAAACGGTGTCTACAAATTAGGGAATCACCAATCAGATGGACGTTCGTTTGCTCTCGTTGATTGATCTCTGTCTAAATGTGGACGTTGAATATCATTTCTCTAAATAAAGAATAAAAGGTGTGGCCAGTAAGCCACAGAGCCTTGATGAATTCCAAAATTTATATAAAACTATTATTTGACTACTTTAATAGAAATTGACAGTAATGATTCATCCTGCCTTGAGTCTACTATGATGGACGTATATTATTACAAAAAATATACACAATTTCTGGTTCTGTTCATTTTTCCCAAAAATAATCCTTAGTTTTCATCAAATTTCAATACTCATTCCTGAACCAGAGAATCACTGGCCAGCATTTTCAATATACTTAATTTATTTTAGTAAAAGAAAAAAAAAAAAAACTTTTTGCTTCCGTAACAATAGAATATTTATTGAGAACAAATTGTTTCTCATAGAAAGCAAATAAAGAACTCCAATTGTTTGTTTTGAAAATGAAAACTCTGAATTGATTTTCCGATGGTGTATTTGTCCTCTAGACTCGATTTGTATTGGGAAAATAAACTAAAAATTGTTTACTTAAATTATAAATTTATGTTTATGGATGTACACACAGTTAAAAATGGATTTTATTGTAGAGATGTGTACGTACCAGCAATCTTTTATAGTCGCCAACACGATTACGAAATTATGAATCATTAAATTTTAGAAAATAATTTTATCTGCAATAAACATTGTTAGGTACAACTCAACTTTACTTAATAAATTTTTTTTTTTTTGTTTGTTTTAAATGACATAAAATCTGGCTTATCTTCCCACAATCTGTTCAAATTGAATTCACAATAACAATGGGAATTTTAGTATTTTTTTTTTTTTGATTTTTTGACAAACAAAATTATTAAATAATCTTTTGTTTTTTTCATATTTTATTTCAGTGCGCTAGCATGTCTGGAATCTCTCCAGCAGATGATATTTTGAATGTCACATCTAAACCACACGATTTTATGGCAAGAGTAACAGAGCCGTCGGCTGCTGCTCTTGCTATGGATCCACTTAGTCATGTTGGTGATGGTATTTTTTTGCAAACAAAAACGGCGCAAGGCATTGCCGGAGCTTTTGTGTGGGTGGCACTTTTTTTAACATGCCAACAGGTTAGTATTATAAATCTATGTTTCTGCTATGTGTCTGGTATAGCGATAGGAATATGTACAGCACATATATATATATATCGATGTGGGATACATTGTTAGGATGATATTTACATAAAAATGTTTTGGGGGTTTGAATTTAAATTGGATTGTTGTGGACTTTTTTGTTGTTGGTTTCTTTTTTTTTATCTTTCTGATTGGACCTTTTGACTGTAACCAAACATTGTTTTACATCTTTTTTTTGTTTCTTCAAATTATTCAAAAAAATTTATGTAGCCCAACGTACCTTTTTCACCGTATTATTATTCTAAATGTAACGTAAATACAATTTTGATAACGTGGCCAAACAGCGTATTGATATTGCTTGTCGGTTTTGATAAGATAATGGGGGAAAAAAAAAACATTTTTGTTAAGTAAAGAGTGTGTTTATACAATCAAATACAATTTTGTTTAGCAATGTAAATGAAAGAAAATAAAAAAAAAATAAAAAACCATTTCAAAAAGGTAATCATGGAGATGACATAAGTTTTAAAAAACGGCGTGATGTAATAAATAAATTTCGCGAATAAGTAAAAGGGACAATTTATGGATAGCGGAGTACTCTTTTCAACACCAGAACTACTTTTTTATATATAAAAAAAATAAATCAACTCCATAGTGACTATTAAGATAAGTGTAGTTCAGATGGTAATATTCTGTGGTAAAATTTACTATTCATTCGTTAATTTATTACCTCTAGTTAAAAATTCACTACAAAGTTTCTAAATTAGAGAGTTTCTGCTAATAGTTACCAATAAAATGTTTTCACGTAGCGGCTATATTCTAGCAACGCGCTGACTCCACATGAAAATGCTGAATAATTTCACTAGAATGTTGTTTATACTAGTAATGGTTACTATATTATTACCATTTTGACTACTTCGGGGGGTATCTCTTACAGCTAGTCACTAATTTTTCATAAAATGTGTGTGTGTAAGTGGTTGTACAGGTATCCCTCCTATAACACGGTAGATAGGTTTCAACATAATTCCGTGTTGTATGAGACTAAGAGCAAGTACATACATTTTCGCAATGTTCTTATCGTGTTAAGAGTAAAACCGTGCTATAGTTTACCGTGTTATACGAGAATTTCCGTAGTTTTCTTTTCGTGTTAGAGTGAAACCATGTTGTAGGCTACCGTGTTGTAGAAGGAATACCTGTACTAAGTACCTACATATGTATGCCCGCAAAAGATGATCGGGGCCACACTTTTCTTCGTCTATATTTTGTTTTATAATTTTTTCGGGCTTTCCATCAATTAAGTATGGCTCTACAATTCAAGCCTGTCAAATGTTTTTTTTTTTTTTTACTTAGGAGATTCTTTTTTCCTGTATGAATTGATACCTGAAATATATATTTTTTTAATCAAATATTAAAGTCGAATCCACACCATCTGACGTTGAGGAGAAAAAGAATCTTCATTATTTTGCTCGGTAAGAGAATCAAATCCAGGATCTTCTACAGTCTACAGCAAAGTCAACATATTAACCAGTAAGCCATTTTGTTCGGTGAATTGACATTGGAAAATTGTATTTTTATAAAACAAAACTGAATCCAGACATTCAAGTGGTTTTTAAGGGGATTGTATCAATATATTTATATGTGGCAAAAACCCATCTGACATTTTTATGGAGAATTATATATAAAATTGAAGATGCCACATAAATGCTATGGGGTTTCTCTTTACATCCATACAGCCATAAACAGATTTTCTGTATATATATATATATATAAAATATCTAGCATTTGTACTAACTTCCACTTCAAAGACGCTTTCCCAGAACATATAATCAAATCGTATGTGTGTGCAAAGTTTGGTATGGATCATAAAATGAATTAGGTGCCCATAAAATGAAAAAAATTTATTTTATCTTAAACATTTTATTTCATTTACATAAGAGATAAATTTCACAGTAAATATAATATCAAAACCATTTTCATAGCTTCAGCTTTCCGTCGATATAAAATCGGAATGCATTTTGTTACATACACTAATTATTATTTAACAACTAGAGCAAGTAATTAAATTACATTTCCCCTTTGAAACATGTTACAAGTGCACGCAATTAAATGCATTTTTTTTTGTTTATTATTAATTATTACATAAAATCTTTTTAATCTGTTTATAATAAATAAATATGTAAACCAGCATGTGGATTGTGGATTTACTTGCTTCACTTTAGATTTTCCTATGACTTAAATCAAACACTTTTATTGTCTAAGTGTTGTGGCTTGTGGGCATTAATGACATTTGTCTTTTAATTGTAAAATGTGATTTTCCGCTTCGGTTTTTTTTTTAAATTTATTTTATTGATATAAACTTAATTGGAATATGACAAAGGTACTTATAATGAGTAAAAATGGATAATGTAATTATAATGATATAGCGATTCCCGGCCAACCGTCATGATCAAACATTTTCCATAAACAAACATATGACGGCGGTGATTTATTTATGTGATGTCATTTGAGACTTTTTATGGGAATTTTTTTGTTTTCGAAGTTTAAGTAATTGACGGAGTGGTATGGGGAGGACTTATAGCGTAATTTTTTTTGGTCATTCTGAGACATTTTATGGTCATTCTGTGGTCGTTATTTTATTTAAATATTTCTTTGGTATTACCCCCTCCATCTTTTTTTTGTCTAAATTTTTCGGTAGACGAAATTTATTTATGGACCATTTTTATGGAAATTATATTTTTTAATTAGAGGCACCTGGTGGCACGGGTGCCTATAAGCTATTGTTAACCATTATAATGGGAGCTGCGTTTATGGTTTGGTGTTTCTTACGGAAGGGTTCACTTAGGAAGATCGACGGGATGGACGAACTTAGTGATTTTCTTAGAATATTCCTAAATCTTTTGAATTTGTAGCTTTTAATTGGTTAATTTTTATATAGAATTAATTGGTCTTAAAATATGGTTGTGGATTTCACCTTGCCTGAAAGTACCTTCTTTGGATCGATGCTCAACAATAGATTGCGATTAGTTTAATGCGTAGCAAAAAGATTTTCCATTCTTTTTTTCGCGTTTGAATCGGTGGCCCACAAATATACCGAGGTACTGTCATTTGTACATATTTTGACTGTTAAAATTTAATAAGAAATGACTTAATATACTTTAATTAATTAATGCGATAGATAGTCGGACCATTTTTATATGCAAATATTTATCTACTTAGGTATGTATAATTACTGTTAGGTACATAAATAATTTTTACTCAAAATATATAAGATGAAGGTCACAACCTACAAAAATTGTTATTTATGAATATTAATGAATTCATCGTTGCTCATAGATCCAATATATACATATGTACAGGGTCTACCAATAGGAGCTTGAGAACTTTTTTTTGTTTTAATTAAACACAATAGGCATTTGATAGAGATCTAGAGTCTATTCCATGACATTATGTTGGGAATATGATATCTTTCAAATGGCCGCCTCGGATTTGCTTGCAGGAACGCATGCGATGAGTGCAATTTTTAATGACTTTTTTCAACAATTCTGACTGAATTTCTCACAATTGACACGTTTAATGTTGACTGTCAATTGGGCAATATTTTATGGGTCGATTGTTGTAAACCTAGGTGGATTTTTTTGGCTGACTCCACAATTCTTCGCCATATCTGTCGGTCCTCCATCCGCTCAACCCTATTTCGGAGGGCTTTTTACATCATTTCAGGTGAAAACACTGCAACTGCAAAACTCTACAAATTCTCATACTTTAGAGGTTTTTTCTAACATTTGAAATGTTTCCTTTGTAGAATCGGCGAATTTCAGCAGTTATCCCCTGAATTGATGGCCTAGCCTAGAGCCTAGGTAGACGTACAGTTATAAGTGGAATCCCCGAGCCACTCGGCCCAAAGCTCCATCTTCTTTTTAGAGAAAAACACTTAATATTTTTACTCAGACAGGGATCGAACGCCAGACCTGACATTTCAAATGACATCATCTCTACCACTGAGCCATTTGGTTGGTCCACGCAAAGTCCAATACGTTCTGTGAATCGAACTCAAACTTACGCAAGTTTTTTTTTAAATACTGAACACAATTGGGGCACTATGACAAGCAGATGACATTTCAAATATCTTCAAAATCTCTATGTAGGAAGTTCTATTATCCCTATTGGTAGACCGTGTACATATGTAGATAAATGTTATTAATCCATGATAAATATGAACATCGGACAACAGGGAGGGGGTGGTGTGGTAGTTCATATATTTGTACCTTTATAATAGAATTTATTATGCCAGATTTCGCATACCATTTGAACATCACAATTTACCATTATTCAGTCAAATCAATTAATTTTTCGGACGTTGATATTTTGAATTTCATCTCAAATTAATATAACAATTTTCAAAAATTGAGAAATTTATGATATGATGGAAAATTTATAATCATTTTAATTTCAGAATATTCATAATTGATATTTGTCAAAATGTCGCAACTGATGATGATGATGATGATGATGCCAACCCATAATTACATAGCGAAATCTAAATAGAAGTTATTATTTGTAGAAGAAGAGAGAAAAAAAATGTAGATCTACATACATATTGTTTACAGCAATATGAAACAATTTGTTTGTACAACACAGAATATTCCGTTTCAATTGTGTTGTGATGAAAATATAGCACAACAACCTTCTCTTTTGTTAATATTGCTAATAAGCAATACTTTACTAATAAATACTTAGTATATAAAGTTATGGTCTATGTACAATTGGTATACGAGTATATAACACAACATAAATGAACTTTGAAATTGAACTTGCTCTAAATAATGTTTGAAATTGAAATGGAAAGTGAAATCTTATGTACACTTGCGTAGAGGTGTATATAGGAAAGCTTATAAATTCATTATTATTTACAATTTTACATTATAATTTTCATTTAGTCCATTGAACTTGAAAATATTGGCAATTACTTTTATCATTTTCAATTATAAATTCTGATTATTTTTCATGCTACGTCTAATCTTCGTATTAAATTAAAGATTTTTTTCTTTTTTATTGTAAATTGATTAGATTCGAATTGAATCTGTTCTTTTAGTTTCGATCGGTGGATCAGTGAAAGGTTAGAGAAGTTTTGAAAATTTCAAAAAAAAAAATTACGGCTTAGCCAGAGCAAATCAATTTTAAGCCAGAATTTACCCACTTTGATTTTTTTTTAAAAAAACGGATTTTTCGTCTATTTTTTGACGATTTAATTCAATTTGGCTTCTATGACTTAGATTCTCAGCATATAAAAGACGATAATAAATCGTTAGGAACTAATTACGATGATTTATTGAACCAAAAAAAAAAAAATCTTATCTAGACCTGCCGTATGCTACAAGTCTACAAACAGAACCATACTGATCTACCGCCAATGCGGTTGAAATGAGATTACAGAATTTTTAAAAAGCCTCAGACCTCCTATCAGTATGTCCCTGTTGATTTTTGTTTTGATTATTTTGCGTCCCAGATACTCAGCTTATAAATCACGATTTAGAACTGCCACACGATTTATTGAATAAAAAAACATATTTTAAAAGGAATATGAAGATTTTCTGAATTTATCCACTTCAGTCGTAAGATCTATGGAAAATTTTAAGCCTCCTCTACGTGATGAAAAATGTACTGAACTAATTCCGCCAACCAACGTGTAAAATTTGAATAATTCAATGAAGTCGATTTGGCCTATATTCGAAAATGTGCGTAATTGTGGGAAAGTAATTTTTCGGAAAATTCCCTTAAAGAGCCCCCCCCCCGTATTAAAACTTTATTTTGTACATACAAAAAATACTTGAGAAACAAAGTTTAGTTTAAATTACCTATACATATACAGATGTACCTATTATGTATGTTTTGTATATGTATGTATCTATATATTGACTACCATCAGAGTCGTAGGTATTAAGAATCAAGTAGTTAAACAGAATAATTTCGCAAAACAAACAAATATCATCTCAATACACAGATAGAAGTTGCTAACTGTAAAATGTTAATTTAAAAAAAAATAATAATAAAAAGAAAAACCATGTCGATGAAAAGTAATGCGTCTGAACTAAATTTACATTAAATTAAAACTTTTTTTTTTTGTTGTACATAGCATCATGTTTTGTCTATGTACATAAATATTGTTGGATTCTTTGGATTGTTGGATTAAACCAACCCTGATGTGTATTTTATAGAGATGTATTATTTATTTTCAAATCGAAGCACGTTTTTACTAACGTTGCGAGGTGAATGAAATATAAAAATCAGCAGCTCAGAAGAATGTGGAATTTCAAGTAAATAACAAAAAAAAAAAAGAAGAAAAAAAAAACCATCGTTGGCATTTTTGTAATATCACAATCGCCGTGATTATGGGAATTTTAGCAAAGGTTACTACACATACACACACACATACACATGTATTCATGTATTCATGTATATATATATTTTTTTTTCATAATTAAGTACTTTTCAACTTAAATGAATCATCGCAAAATTCATTGGACGGTAAATTGTGTAGTAAATCCACAAATAGAAATGTCAAACAAAACCGTAATTTGATCAAGGAATTAATTTTTAATTAAGGAGAACAATGTTCTACAATCAAAATTTTATTTTTGATTGATCCTTCAAACTTTATTTGACTTGCAATCAATATTTGTATTTAATCTTAAAGGTACATGTAAGTACATATGTACATTGTACATACTAGCTACAACCTAATAAATATGTAATGTATATGCATAATTTATGATAATTCTACGTTATGCGTATAGTTCATTTTGTATGTATGTATGCCACTTAATTATAATTGTACAAAACTAAAAATTCAAGCTGAACGAACAAAATGTATTGAACAATTAAATGTAAAAACAAAAAAAAAGACAAAAACTACCGAATTTGTATGTAATTTCTAGGGTTTTTAATGATTTATTCGAAATATATTCGAATTGGAGAAAAATGAGTATGACAAAAATTATAGAGAATACAAATATGAAGATTTCATTGATATACTAAAAAATTCCATGCCCAACCGTTATGGCGCTGCTATCAATTCTATGTAATATCTAGGGTTTAAATCATTTACTCAATATCTATTCTGCTTAGAGAAAAATGAACATAACAAAAATTATAGAGAATAAAAAAAATAAGATTTCATTAATAGACGACAAAGTTCCACGACTTACCGTTTTGGCGCTGCAATCAATTCTATATAATATCTAGGGTTTTAATCATTTGCTCGATATTTGTTCGGATTTTAGAAAAAAGAACATAACAAAAATTATAGAGAATAAAAAAATTAAGATTTCATTCATAGACCAAAAAGTTCCACGACCTACCGTTCTGGCGCTGCAATCAATTCTATGTAATATCTTGGGTTTTAATCGTTTACTCAATATATATGTGTTGTACAGGAAAATATAGATAAGAAAAAAGTCATAAATAAGTATTTATACGATTCTATTCATATATCGGCATAGCCAATTATTTATTCCTTACTGGTTTTTCATGACTATATAGAAGACTATTGCGACGATACTCTTTCAAATATGCTTAAAAATACATCTTCATAATGTCTATAAGATTTTCTTTATTATTTTCGTTTGATTTATACAACAACAACAAAATCTATAAAATTATGTCTCAACTTCGATTAAGTGAGTAGTTCGCAATAAAAGGGTTGACCATTACAAAGTAATCTAATCATCTATATTTTCAGTCAAAATTTGTTTCATACCTACCCACCTCTACATACCTTGCCTATATGTATGTATATGGACCTACACATAATAAAGCCAATGCTTTGTTAAATATTTTATCACAAAAAAGGCAAAATGAAGGAAGGAGAATTGACTGAGCACTATCCCTAATTTTATTGACCAAAAATTGTGTTTATTCTATAATGTTTGCTGCTATCGTTAAAAAGGAATGGAGTAGGTTTGTTCAAATGAAGGTAGTCGTTTAAAACAGAGTATAGATAACAGTTTATCTTACTGTATATGTGTGTATATATGTACTACTAATACAGTTACTAATTTATGAAGTTTTTTTTCGATTATTTTTCGATTAAAATCGAGAATCATTGGAAAAGTTACTGTTTAGTTATAGGCTCCTTTACTATGCTATGCTTTAATATAAAAATCTTAGTTGTTTATATCAGTTGCTTGCCTTTAGACATGGCAACTAAGCGGATGAGATAGAACGTGCACTAATTTTTCGGAGGTAATCGACTGCAGTTGGGCACTTCGAGGTACATTTACCCAGGCAAGATGTGCTGACACCATGGGCAACCATTCTAAATGTTCAGTGATCTGCTAGACCGGTGCATTTCAGAATAGTAGAATAATAGAATGTCTAATGGCCTTTTATACACAGGCTTAGGGATCTGAAGCGTTTTTAAAGGGGAGAGGGGGGGGGCGGTGTTTGTTGTTGAAGGGCTTTCCTTTTTACTATCACTATGATTGACTTCAAAGTGACAAAATTGTAATTTTTTCTATCTACTGATATTCGAAGAGCCTTCTAGCCTTCAATGAAAAAAAAATTACATTTTAAAATCGATTATCAGCCGGATATCGTTAGTCGAACCAATCATCGCACTGAATTACTAGTGGACAAATTATTGGACAATTATGTTCGACCGGCCATCGAGTAATGGTGGGCTCAAGTCAAGAATTTCAGCTGTCATATACGTGGGGGTCTGGATCCACTGATAAATAGAAAAGATTACTAAAATATGTTGAGGTAAATATGCGGTGTAAAGTTTTATATACTCGATCGTACATCAAATAAGTATATGAAACTTACTTAGTAGCGTTCTATATGGTATATGAAGAAAAAAAAAAAAAAACTCCCAAAACAGGTATTTTCTATTTCATTCTATTCTTTGGGCAAAAAAAAAAAAAAACCAATAAAAATGATTATTTAATAATCCCAAAAAGCAATTTAACAAAATTTATTCAAGTGTCTGTGAAACATTTTCGCAAGAGTTTGTTATTATTTATGAACGCTTAAACCGAAGGCACTATATTTTATAAGCCAGAGATGAAATATTTTCTGGTATAATATTGTGACATATTTTATTATAAATGTGAAAACTTTTGCACAGCGTTCTTCAAACTTTTGTCAGGTTATCGAAACATGTGTAATTAATTAAGTAGACATTTAAATGTCTGTTCGGTGTGGTTTTGATTTTATTTTTGCGCCAAATATGTTTGTGCCGTACTGCGTATCTACTTATTTAACCGTATAGGGCAATTATTTTGACAGAATTTGATTTATATATAGGAATTTTCACAAAAAGAACCATTTTGTATCTGAAGCAGACATTTTAGCAATTAAAAATTGAAACTATAGAATAGAATGGTCTCCAGAGTCCACCCACCCATATATCAGGAATTTTCTACTCAAAAAGTAACAATTTATCAAATGAAAATGTCCTTATGTGAATTTTAATACTAAGCTAAGTAAAGGAGAAGGGGATGAAGATATTTAACAAAAAGTTAAAGAGAAGCCATTAAATACTGTCTCAGCATAAACATAGAACTGGCTAGTTTTGCATGTCCTTCTACTATACTTTGTGTTGATCTATTGAATCACGTTCCAACTGTCATAAAATCAATACCCTGAAGTCGATCCCGGGTTACCTTTGCTTATTTTTGTTGTCTTTTCTCCTCTCCTCCTACTTTATTTTAAGTTCTCAATTCTCTAGTTGCTTATATGTTCTGAATACATAACGCTGGATGGGTCTTGACATTGTCTATTTTTCACGTACAATTTATTCGGTCCAGAGCATCCATTTTCCAGTTCGCAATATCTAGAATTCAACCATTCCCATTGTCGTTCTGTCTCTCCTTGTGATCTCTATCTTGCAAGGTTGACCAACATTATCTGCTTGGGTATAAGCGTCCACCTGCTCAGCGTAGCCGTTCTTTTATTTTGTTCAATTTAGTTTGGCTCCTTGTACATATAGCTACTTTCAATTCGTGATCGTATATCTGATTCGCCATATTCTCTCCGATATGCAGACTGGGCCTTAGATTTTCCATAGGATATTTCGCTCAAAAGTAGCCAACCGTCTTTCGTGTTCTTTGGTCAATTTGCTTATACCTAATTTGTTACTGAAAACATTTCGTCATTTATTGTTTAGGTTTAGAGACTAATCGTCTCTTCAAAATGTGGAATGAATAAATAAAATAAATTACTCCCCTCCCTCATCACATTTTCATTTAGAATAGTGGAAAATAGACATTTTTTATATCAAAATTTCTGGGGGATTTTGATGGAAGGAATTATTTTACATTACATACCCACACCCTACGCGAACAACACAAACATATTATCCGAAATTTCCACCCTCAAGCTCAGCTTAGTTTTCGGAATTATTTTCATTACGAGTAATAAAAAAAAAAAAAAAAAAAATTTCTTCTTATTTTCACTTGTAAAAGATTTCTTTAAATTATAAAAAAAAAAAAAAATTACTTTACGTTTACGCCAATGAAATATTTATTTTTGTAAAGAATACACACACCGACACCAATAAATTAAGGAGCTTACATTTTCTTTCACATTGCAGATATATCAACACTTGAGATGGTATACAAATCCCCAAGAACAACGATGGATTGTTCGAATATTATTCATTGTTCCAATTTATGCAACATATTCATGGATTAGTTTACTATTTTTCAATTCAGAAAGTGTCTACGTATACTTCTTTACCGTAAGAGATTGTTATGAAGGTATGTATGTTATTTATTTAGTTGTATTGTGATGTGATTCGATGATTGAATTATTATAAATTAGACAAAAATAAATTTATTCATCACAATTCAAATTCGATGCGTTGGTAATTTGTTTACTTGAGAAACTCACTTTTGATTTGAATGAATAATTTTTATTTTATTTATTTTTATTACACAGCAAAAATACAAACATTTCTCTTTCCATTTCTTTCCAGCATTTGTAATATATAATTTCCTATCCCTTTGTTATGAATATTTGGGTGGTGAAGGAAATATCATGTCTGAAATTCGAGGGAAACCAATTAAATCATCTTGCCTGTATGGAACGTGTTGTCTTGCTGGTAAGATTTATCGACAACAATAACAACAACAACTCATGACATTGACATTTTGTTTGTTTTTTTTTATTATTTTTGGTATTATTACAAAAATTCCCATTTCCAGGCAAAACATACACAATTGGCTTTTTGAGATTTTGTAAACAGGCAACGTTGCAATTTTGCTTAGTAAAACCACTTATGGCATTTGTTATAATATTTCTGC
Organism: Platyura marginata; assembly: GCA_026745375.1. Classification (NCBI taxonomy): domain Eukaryota; kingdom Metazoa; phylum Arthropoda; class Insecta; order Diptera; family Keroplatidae; genus Platyura; species Platyura marginata. Next base: position 92,833 of record JANSTT010019377.1, read on the forward strand.
AAGCGTTTGGTCATTATCATGATGGTGACTGGAGGTAATTTGTATATTTATTTTTTTTTTTTGGTGTTGTTGTTGATATAAGAAATGCAAGAAAATTTATGCTTTGAAAGTGAAAATGAAAATATAGCCTCTTTTAAGTAATACGTGATGGTAATTTTAATAATATGAAACAATTTATCAGGTTCAAAACAGGTTCATGGTAACTATTCTAGACCAGTTTTTATTGAATAGATGTTTGAAGATAATTTTTATTTTTATTTAATAAGTTAATGTTCTTGTACATGCACTGTACGTACAATGTACATACTGTCTACAATCTCTACATGTTTGTTCATCAAATACAAATCAAATTTTCAATAATATTTGATTAGTTGTAGATTTCAAATATTCGTTTGACCACTATTTTTGCTATGTACAACCTTTTAATAAACTTGACCTGTACCTTGATTGTCTGTTTTGTTTGTTTCAACTTTGGGGGGGGGGGGAGAGAGCTGAAATTTTGTCATTTAATCAATCAAATTATGATGGAATCTCAAATGAAACATGTCCAGGATTCGTTATAGGAGGGTTATTCATACAAAACAATCGTTAAATAAAAGGTTGTACCCGAAAAACAAAGTTAATGAATGTCAGCAACCGCTAGGGATTGTTCTGTCGGATGTCGTTTAGAGTCAGCCTGTATGTGAAGTGTCTGCTGTTCTGTCGATTTTGTGAAGATCGCAGATGGCCGTGACCTGTTAACAGTTCAGGATAATATATTTTGAAGCTATTTTTATGAAGTTCTAATAGCTTGTTAGCTCCAGCTTAACTGTTATATGTTGCAATTGAGCAATTTTTATGTAATTGCAATGTAAAAATTTGGTAAAGAAATAGAGCAAGATACCGTAGATAATTGCTACCATGTATAAAGGTAGTGTCATGTTAATAGGAATTGTTCAAAATCGATAATTTTCGGTTATTTTCTATACAGAATGATTCCTAAAATTGATTTCCTATTAGCTACAAAAGCTACGAAAAAGTTACTGCATATATTTACACATTAATTCTGTGTTTGTGTTAACCCATTAACGACTCTGTACCTAAACTGCTGGGCCAAAATAATATATATTGACAAAGGTCCAAACTAACATATTTGCTATGGTGCCATTTTCCTGCTCAAAAAATTTAAAAAAAAATTTTTACACATTTGGTTACTCTTTTCGAACATTTTAATTTTAATATAACTTTTTTTTTCTTTCTTTTTCTTACAGTGCGAATGGAGGCTATATTTACATAACAAGTATCTATAACATTTCTGTATCACTTGCATTATACGGACTGTATCTATTTTATTTTGCAACAAGAGATTTACTGACACCATTTGAGCCTGTACTTAAATTTTGCACCGTTAAATCGGTGATATTTTTATCATTTTGGCAAGGTTTGTTTTTAAATCTGCTCATATTTATCAAAAAAAACAAAAATAAAAACATTTTTTTTTTACTTGTAGGCGTTGGATTGGCTATTTTAGAAAAGGCAGAAGTTATATCACCAATTGTAAGTGATGGTCAAACAACATCGGCCGGTACAGTATCGGCCGGTTATCAGAATTTTTTCATTTGCCTTGAAATGTTATTTGCTGCTATTGCTCTAAGATATGCATTTCCTTATCAGGTATATTTTATATTTAGTATATTTAAATTTAATGGGAGCAAATATCCGGTTGACTTGATTTTCGATAGATGGATGTGTGGCCCACCCCCGCGTATTGTTTTTCGTAAATTAATTTATTGTTCATAGACAGAATATTAGTAATGTTTAGGTCTCTGATGTAAATCTTAGCTTAAATTGTATTACAAAAATTATCTCCCCCATTTCCTTTTTTGTGGTATCCTCATAATTTGGGTTATTGTAAACCTGACAAGTCTAAGTGATCGTAAATTTACTGTCAATCGCACGTGTGTGTGTTTGTGTATGACTATGGAAGTGGATAGGGGACTTGCAGTTTTTTAGGGTTACTACCGAACCAACAGCTCCCGGCGTGACAATTAAAAATATTAATATTGTTTGTTTTTCCTCCCCCCCCTCGAATAGGTATACGCACAAAGTTGCATGACTGACGTCCACGGAAGATCAGTTACAATGCAATCAATTTCAAGCAGTCTTAAGGTAATTTCTTAATATTTTCTTTTGTTATGCAAATAAAATTTGTATTTTTGTGTTATACAGGAAACGATGAATCCAAAAGATATTATGACCGATGCAATACACAACTTCCATCCTCAATACCAACAATACACGCAGTACAGCTCAGGTAATTGATTCATTGATTTTGTATTTATTAATTTTTTTTTTCTTTTTTTTTCAATTGTTGTACATTGTGTTAGGCACGTTGTTCAAATGATATTTAATCGCATGTTTCATTTATTTTTATTGATGTCATTTATGAGCTTGCTATAAATGCAGCACCTTTTTTTTTGTTGTTAATTCATAAATTGTTGTTTTAGAAGGAAATAATAATTTCAACAAATATTTTGTTTATTTCAACAAATCGGTGTACATACAAATTATGTTTAAAAGCGGTCATTCGAAAATAAACACTTGAAGTAGATCAATTAACACTTTTCACTCTTTGAAATATGAGTACAGTAAGATTTCTATAACTGGGTATCAGTTAAATCCTATTTATAGAATTTTTTTTTTATCATTTGAATATATTTTTCTAGTTAGGCCATTTTTCGGACAAATTTTTTTCCTTCGTTAGGTGTTTTCAATGTCTATCGATATAGTGAGAAATTTCCATAGAAAACTTAATTCGTAGAACATAGTGTCAGTTAAAGATTTTTTTAAAAATCGGAAGATTAGAATTTAGCCTCAAAATGGCACGCAAATTAAAGCTGAGGCTTGTGCGAATTCAATGATATATAGACATTAGGTCTATTTTGTCGTTAAGTATTTAATAAAAATGCTTTAAAATGAAATTAAATTTTTGGATCGGAATTTGAGCTGTTTTTAGGCGTTTCACAGTAAATGTGTGGAGCATTCATGTGAAATTCTATACAAATCAACTAAAAACGTTAAGATAATTAATTTTAATATTAAATCTATGGAATATGTACTGGGAAAAAAAATGTTTGTTCAGATTTTCCCAATTTTTCCTTACATATTCCTTAGATTTTCGATGAAAGTTCCTTAATAAATTCATATCTCCTAAACTACGGAACCATTGTTCGAAGATATGTTTTTTTTCCAGTTTGCTACTTCGAATATCTATCAGAAAAACAATATTTGGCCAACCGGCAATCGTTAGGGTGGGACATTTTAATAGAAAATAGGTTTAAAAACATTAAATCAGAAAAAGATTTTTTTTAAAATCGGGAAATTAGATTTTAGCCTCGAGCCTACAAGCAAATTGAAGCTAAGACTTGTGCGAATCCAAAAATGTATAGATGGCTGAGTTTATACGCCGTTTAGTATTTATTTTGAATTTTTTACAATGAAATTTAATTTTTTTGAATTTAAAGGCTTCCACAGCAAATGTGTGGAGATAAATGTGGAATTCTATACAAAAAAATCCCTTGAAATGTTCACAAATCAATTAAAAACGTTTAGATTATTTACTTTAAAATCATATTTTATGTATTTGTCAAATAAATAGAACTATCCTTTAAGTAGGGAAGACCTTCCCTCCCGTACATCCCTGTTTATAGGAATTTTACTGTATATACAAAAAAAAATGTTTAAGTACATCTCTAGTCTATGCATATAAATAGGTTTATATGTATTGCTTTGTATTATTGGCACTTTTATTAAGTACAACCACAATAACAGGAGTTTTTAATGCACATGCGATTTAACTTTTCAATTTAATTTGCTGTAAATGATATGACATCATTTTGATAAGATATTTGAACAAGAAATTTACATTTTTTAATCAGTTTCTTAATCAATGTGGGAAGTGTGATTGATGGGATTTAATAAGAATTCGAATTTATGTGTAACAAATATTGGTCGAGAAAAATATTCTTGGATGGTAACCTTGTTGGAAATATTGTTACAATGTTGTCATATTTTGGCTTCTTTTTTTTGTCATATATATTTTTGTGACAATTTAATTTTAGGCCATTAATTAACGCTAGCGATCGTTCAATGAATGCTTTTATCCGTTTGGTTCTGCCAGATCATTGAACGATATCGCTTCTTGTAAAATGTCATACTGTCATTGTTACCGCGTTCATTTATCGCTTTTTGTCGGTTGTTCAAGTGTTTATATATGAAAAGCGTTTATTGGACGATCGCTAGCGTTAGCCGCGGTAGACCTACATGTTTTTTTTTTTATGACAAAAAGTCGTGCAAATGGGCCAACATAATTTGGGTACATTTTAATAGCAAAAATGCGATCATTAAAAAGATTGTCCCATTTATGTGACAATATTGTAAGAACTTTTTATAGCGAGATTAACCTTGGTGATCCCTAGAGCGAATATTTCGAATTCTTTATTCAGTCATATTACAAAATATTCTCTTTCCTTTAAATCTGTTTTTTTTAAAGACAAATGGTGATCTATCTTAAAATTACCCAAAAATTGTTGATGAATTTAGGAAAGATACTTTAAATGAGAGCAAAACGAACCCTCTATCCATAGTAAGGCGTATTAGATCTTAAATCCACTCAATATCTTAAAATTCCTAAAGGAAACTGGACTTGATGTGGTTGCTAGAGTAGCTCCATTAAAATAAACGAAAGAAGAGCGTTTCTTGTTATTTTCATTAAATCATCCGTTTTTATTCGGGTTGGACGTATTTTCAATTAAAAAATCAGCATTATTCGATTCTTAAAAATAAAATAAAAAAAATATTTTTATCTCTTCGTTTTTAACATTAATTTTTAGTCTGGGAAGCAAATTTCTGTCAAATGGGTTGACCTACAAAAAAAAAATATTAAAATTAAAAATTAAATTTACAGCAAATTAAATATTTCCTCAAAATTTATGTAAATAAAAATCAATAAATAGACGTTTACAAAAATTACAAAAATAAACTAAATGTAAATTATTCAACAAACACAAAATTATTATTTCCAGAGGTGACATCGTCCCGACCATATGAGAAACTCTAAAACAAAAACCATGCATTTGCTAAAAAAAATTGTAAAATGCTTCTTGACTTCGTTAAAAATTTAATTTTTATGGAAAGATTTTTTTTATTTTAATTTTTTTTTTTTTTTATTAATTGGTTAATTGTTTGATTGTACCTTTTAATTAATTAATTTACATTTATATATTATGTGTTTTGTTATTAGTGTTTACTGCCTGATCTATTTAATTGAATTGTTTTATGTTATTTATAATTAGTAAGTATAATCTGCTTTTGGTCAACATAATATTTAAGTTTTTTTAAAAATTTCTATTTTCTTATTGATGACATTTATGTATTGTAAAAAATGGCCTATAAATTTTAAACACATTTAAAGCAGACATGTATTCGTATTTTTTTTTAAAAAATATTGGAAACTCGGCGCTCTACTTATTTTTGTTTTTTTGAAAAATTAGATTAATTTAAAAACTTATTGCAAGAACGTGTGATAAAAACCTTACTTTAGGGTGGTATTTAATTTATATTTTTGCTTCAAATGTTTTTGAAATTTGTACTCTTAGCTGTATTCCCCATTATCTGTTTTGCTTAATTGTAAACAGTAATTGTAATATATCTCTATAAAATGTAAATAATATAAATCACACACACACACATACATATATTATGGACGAAATTCTTCCAGAAAAAGTTTGAATAATTGTAATTAATCGTTTTATTTTATTTTGATGGCATAAATATTTATCATCAACAAAATATTGGACAATATGTTTGTCTCACTTCTGTGGACACATTGTTGGTCATACATATTCGATGACGTTTCGATGCAGCCTAAAAAGCTGCAACAATATCGTTATACGCGAGGGGAGGCCTACAAAAATTATAATAATGGATCTTCTAGTGGATGTTTTATTCCAGTGCTACTATTTACTGGTGTAAACGAGACAAATAATAATTTTCCCTCTTCTACCACTTCTATCAATCTTCCAACTTGTTAATTACCCAATTTTAATGTGCCTTGTCTGACATGTCTGACCCCAATAACAGACGCAACTGTTTTATTTTGACGAAACCATTTTGCAACCAAATACACAAAAAAAAACCATAAAATACCGACCAAAAGAGAATTAATTTTGAGACCGTTGGAATGTTCAGTGTTGCCAACGTCAAATGAATAACTAACTAGTCCTTCTAGTTTTCTAATCAAAAATAGAAATTGTAAAAGTGCCAAGTCGTTGGTTCACTATTTTCCTAAAATAAAAACAAAGAAAATGTGTGATTTGTATTTTTACATTTGAAAATATTTGAAAAAAAAAAAAAAAACTAAATAAAAATTTGTATTCTTTACTATTTCAACTATGTATTTGTAAAACCGCACGTCAAAAATATTTACTATGCACCAGATTTTTCTTTTTGCTGCGCTAAATTTACTGTAAAATTCAATTAAAAATGCTTTGTAAATATTTTGGCTTGCAGTTACAGTTAAGTTACTATTAAAATAATAATAAAAAAAAAAAACAAAAAAATACATAAAAATTATGATTGTAATGCTCTAAGTTTTGCACGAAGCATGAATTCAATGCTAATAATTAGGTCAGTTAAAATTTATAATCAAAATAATATTTTGTTAGTGAAAAAAAAAAAAAAAAAATTAAGTTTTAAAATTGTAATGACGTATTAGTTACATAAATATGCAACAAATTACAGTTTATTGTGATAGGTGTAGATTTATAAATATTTTAAAAATTATTTTGATTGAGTAATATTTTTGAAGGACATTTTTTGCATGTTTTTTTTGGCCTTACATTAAAAATAAAAAAGAAAAAAATTACAAATTCCGTTCTCCCCAAACAAATTCACACAATTCACTACATCAAATAAGTTCTTCGCTTCGCCCTCAAAACTATACCGAAGTTTGACAATTCATTTCCGTTAAAAACGTCATAGGGCCCGGATGCTTGGTTATTAACAACTAGAAAGTACAACCGACATTATTAATATTGATACTGATGTATAGATGTGTAGCTGTTGGCTTATGGGCACTGTGACCCGTACGATCTGTTGTGATGCCTCTACATGGGGTACCTTAAGCGTCAGTGGCCAGTTGAGAGCTCTCTGTGATTATTGCCTAAGGCTGTTTTTATAAAGTTTCAAGCGCTTTGTAGAACTTTGTTGTGAGCAGGAAAGGATTAAACTTGAACATCGTTTCTGAGCGTCTTTTCAAATTTCGATATTTTTCCTGATGACATTTTTAGATATAGGCCACAAAAAGGTTTAGGATCCGTGTAGATGGATTCCTTCTCTTGCCAGGGTGTCTACAGTTTCGTTATCTACAACGCCTGGTGCCCAGAGTAGATTATTTTACTGGAGTTAACTTAGAAAGGATATTTTTGGAGCGCACTTAGGCCTGTAAGACTGAAAACAAAAAAATATTTTTAATTGAAAAAAATAGACAAAAAAAAAAATCTTCATTATGTGAATTCCATGCAACATGGATTTGGGCATTGGCCAGAATTGAAATTATTTATCCGGTCCCGATATCATCGTGAATATCGCCCCATAGGCCATGGTTTTGTTGACGACCTTTTTTTCTATGCAGAAGGAAACTTTTTTTATATTTAAAACCAATTCTATCTCTTAAAAATCATTTCCAAACGATGAGCCTTAAAGACATTTCGATAAATTGTCGATGAGATAATTTCATCTTGACCTTGTGTGTGGAAATTATTCTTAAACAAAATAATTTTGGATGCATTTTTTAGAATATTCTTTTCAGACAATGGACCTCGTTAGGGGGCCTCGTTAGAAATTGTGTTGTTCGCCAAAAATCAGTTGAAGTTTTTTTTTTTTTGGGGTCGATAATTTATCTGCTGATTTTCCAAACATTTATTATTTACGATCCAGGCTCACATATTTAACTGCAATCAATAACAATTATTTGGAACAATAAAAAATTTGGACCTTTCATAATCGTGGTTTTTTATTTATTGTTGTTGTTGTTGTTGTTGTTGTTGCTGCAGCTTTCATTTCAGAATAACGAACTTAATATTTTGAATATTCAATTAACTTAAATAAAATGATTTTTATGTGATAATTACTAAAAAAATGAATGAATAATTTTTTTTTCTTTTTCTAAAAGGACTAAATATTTTTGATTATTTTTAGAGTTAATTAAATTTAGTTTTTTTTTTGCGTTTTTGTTGTAAGTTAGTTTGTAAGTTAAAATTAAATATTTTATTTCGTAATTTCGTTTTATATTTAAATTAAAAAATTTATATCCTATACCAAAAGAGGGATCTATCAAGGGCGAATTTTTTAAGTAAGAAGGTGGATGTTTTTTTTTTTAAACCTAAGAATCATCATAGTGTCAGTTGGCTTTAAATGATGTATTTTATTTTTGTTTTTTTAATTTTTTTTTTTAAATAGGAATCAAAATTTGCAATTTTATTATTTTGCGGTTTAAGTAGAGGTACGAACAAGTTGGGGGGCAGTTAATCGTTTTTTTTAGCGTGAGTTTTTTTTTTATAAATCAAAAATCAACAAACAAAAAAATGGTTCGCGTTTTTTGGCAAATGATTGGTCCATCAAAAATTAATCGTATGAGATTCAAAATCGTACAGCTGCGTATAGACGGTCGGGCTAAGGGTTAAGGTTATGTGCAACACTAAAAAAAATCATCCACATAGGCCGGCTATGGTTGATTCATCAGTTCGATTTTGTTGTTTGTAGTGGTGAATTTTCTTCATTAGCGACTGGACCAATTACTCTTACATACTAAATTGTATAGCTGCTGGATACAACGAGTCCAAAAAAAAAAATATTCCTTTTTTCAATTCTAACCCGCTAATTTGGTCAAGTCGAAATGATTCGATGACATTTTCGATTATTTTTTTTTTGATGTAATTTTGCCGCAAAATTACTGTACAAATAATTTCGCCAAAAATAAGAAAGGGAAAACATTGAAAATATCATGAGAGTTACATGGCTTTGTTCAATGAGTCTCAATTTGTCTTGATGACAATGCCAAATTACAGGCTGTGTGACAATTTCGATTGAAAATTTTTTTAAAAAAAAAAAAACGGTAACGAAAAATCAAAATTAAATTAAATTAATTGGAAATTACAAAAAAAAAACAAAAAATGTTCTAATCTTCTATTTATTTTAAACTAGGTGGCAAAAATTCACGCGGCATCCGAGTTTCATCGTACGATCCAGACGATCCCGTTAATCAGACACAGACAGCCGGTGGATTTGTAGCACCAAAAACATTAGGCAATCAAAGAAAATTTATGCCCGGTAGCCAAAGAGTGGCAACAATTAGCCAGAACTACAATGAGAAAACAATGTTGCTAAGTAGCGATGACGAATACCAATAGGCAAGTTATTTAGCATTTTTACGTTTTGATTTTAATTTATTTTAGATAAAAATGATGTACAATATAAAAAAGAAAAATTTTATTTAATTATATTTAATTATATTTATGGTATAGGAAGGTATATATACCAAAAACAACATACACACACACACACAACACACACAAGCACTAAATTAAATTAATATAATAGAGATGAGATGAGATATTTTTAGGTAGAGTGAGTGGATGCAGTTAAAATCAAAGATGAACAATTTATTTGTTTTCCCTTTTTTGATTTTGGTTTTTATGGAAAACAAAATTTCAAAAAAAAAAAATATTGTAAATGTTTTATCCTTCCATTAAGAGGTAATTAATGATATTCTTTGTGTAATTATTAAGTTTTTATATTCCATAGCGTTGTTATAGTTAAAATTAATGGATTTTTATCTAATGGAGGGCTATGTCTCTTGTTAGAATCGATTTTTTAATTTAAATTTTATTGCCATTTTGGACTTCTCAACAACTTTTTTCCCACAAACGATACGATACGAGACAAATGAACCAATCATCCCCCCCCTACAATCCGAATTATCTTTAAAAATAACACAAACGATTGGGTCTGATGATTTAAGTTGCAATAAACGATGGTTGATCTAACATTTAGGGTGGTAATTCTAGATCAAAGACAAACATAACAGGAACACAAGACCTGGAACGCTATGCTTAAATTCGACTGCTGCACTAGAAAATACTTCTCCGTCCTGATGCGTTTGCAGCTAGTAACTCTATAGATTCAAATTTTTCTAACTGAAAAGCTAAAATGTTCTGCTCATAGGGTGTCTTTAATTTAAGAATGTCGTACTTATTTGTGTATGCAGGGAGATGCTCAAAATCCGATGAACGTTAGTATGCATAGGCCTATATGGTCCAAGTTCCATTGTGTTTCAGTCGGATAGCACATTAATTGACCAAATTCCAGAAAAAATTGGAAGAACTTCAATCAATGAATTTAATCCAAGCTTGGACTACTGCCAGGAACATTTTTAACACCAGATCCCATTTATAAAGAAATCACCATAAATTAAAATGTCGTTGTTTCTGTAATTGGAGCAGCAACCTAGAGATGTATACATTCGAGGGATTCACTTTCCCTTAGCGTAGATTTTGAATAGATTTAAATTACTGCAGTCATCAATTATCAAGACATAGCCTAACATTGAGCAGTTGTGACCAAAATAATTGCCTAAAAACATAAATTAAATCAAAATTTTAAAAAAATCTTTAAATTATTTTCTTAGATTATATTTTACTAATCTTCTTTTCTATCACAAAATGTCTAAAATCAACTCAAACCGAAATTAAGTAGAAATGAATTAAATGAAAAAAAAAAAAAAACGAAGTTAGAATTTATATATGGGAACAAGTCCAAGATTGTAAATAGTCACTCTGTTGACGCTTCATTATCTCTAGAGGCTGTGAATTAATGGAACAATTACGTCGGTCCTCCTTCACTAAGAACAGAACAATCCAGAATGATAATATTGTTGATATAGATTTGGAATAGAAATAGATAAAGAGTGAACGGAACTCCCAAAGTTCGTACTTTTCAATATTATTGGATACTATTGGATACATTGTCTGAGATAATGCTACTGTTTCGTGGTGTTTCATAATGTCGAAAAAAACAGTTCCCTTGTAATAAAGAGGCGGCCGGTCATAGATTATTTCTTCTATCTACAATATTCTACAATCAATCTCTGTTTGAGTTGATCCTACGAAAATGCAGCCATAAATAAAATTTAAAAAATGATCGGGCCATTTACATTGAACATTGACTGTAATTAACTGTTTCGCCAATCTATGCTTCTTTTAGAATTTGAATTAAATTTTTAAACTAAGACGATCCAAATGTCCAAATGGTCAATGTAAATGTCGTCAGAATGTGATTTTTTGTTTTTGGTTTTGTTTTTTTTTTACCTACCCACACAAAGTATATCTTTTGTAGCTATGTATTCCTATGCTTATTACAAGGATATTAATAAAATTGTGTATTTTAAATAAATTATTCAAATAATAGGAATAATGTAAATTTGTTTAACATAAATTATAAGTGAAGATTAATAAAAATAACTATAAAGTAGTTTTAATAAGTGTTGCGTTTTGAAATTTAAAATGGCGTCGAAATGGCGTATAGAAAAGATTTTGTAAAATTGGTGTTTTGTTGATTTCATACAGAGCTTGGACACACACAAAGAGAGAGAGAGAGAGAAACAATTAAAAATCAAACCTACCTTATATCCTGTAAACTTGTAAGAGTGAGTCACCGATTTTTGTGCATTTAAATTTAAAACATCCTCTCGGCATGCGTAGAAAACAGAGAATTGCCATATTGGAACATTATTTGGGAACTGTAACGGTAATTTTAGTTGTCATTCAATTCCTCTATAGTCCATAGATACTCTGTGTATGATAAGATTGGACCATTAGAATTGACGATCTGTGTTTAACAAGGAGTAAATTAAAAAGTGTCGAATTAATATGTTAAAATTACATTGTTCCCAAATGGTGCACTGCGTATCAAGGATATACGGACAAAAATCCAAATAATGGTAAGTATTTTGAATAGGGGGCCAAGTGAATTGGGGAAGATTTACAGAATATTATAAGGTAATCCCCTGTAGGTGCGTCCACAAGATTGTTTTTGATCTGCATAAATATATATCGTCTTCTAGTGTAGTATAGAGGGCGGAAACCAAAAGTCCATAGGCCTCTAATTCTGACCGCTTAATAAATGCCTTTAATTGTCTGTATCCGGACAGAGCTCCTGCTATTTGTCACGTGCCTTTGTCTGGCGTTCTTGCATGGATCGGATCTGTTAAATGTAGTGGCAGGCTAGTGCCTGATAAAATTGATTATCAAACAGGTTGTCAAATTCCGTTACTCTCCAATCTAATTATGTTGGAGAAACTCAAGGACCAAGATTTTTTTTTTGAAGACTCCAGGTTTTTTGATATTTTTGGGTTTGAAATCTAACCGTATGAAAGATTTATGTCGCCTCTGGGTTCCATGAATGCAGGTCTAAGTGAATGATTAACTTTCGCTGACTTTTCTCTAGGGTGGCTTGCACAGGAGGATATTGGTAGCCCCGCATCCTAATCTTTTCTCCGTATTGTCCTGAGTGAATACGACCAAATACCAAAGTGAAATATTTTCAGCAGTTTTTATTCTTGCCTTTTTTAGCATAAACCTAAAGTGAATGTGGTTTGGAGTACTTATTTACCATGGAATCTCTTAGGCTTACATTTTCTCGGCTTATTTTTTCCTCGGCTTATTATTTTCCTCTTGATCATCATTATGTAACAACATTTAAGAATTTATTATTTATAAATGCCGTTAAATTGTACGAGGTTGACATTTTGCTGTAAAAAAAATCTACAATAACCACTCTATAGTAAAATTTAAATTACACGCTGCTCTTAAACATATGTGAAGGCGGAAGGGATTTCTTATGTGGATATATTTTTGCTGGGATTTACTGGGACCATTATGTGTATTATGACATCATTGCATTTTCATTTTAAAGGAAAATTAATAACGGATTTTATTTGTGTCATTTGAGGTTATGCTTTTTGTGCGAAAAAACGTGTTAGACAGATCTGTGTAAATTAATTTAAAAAAAAACCCGCCCCCATTTAAAATGTTTAATCTTGTTCGTCCGTTTGCCGAATTATTAAAGATCAAACGAATTGATATCTACAATAATGTATTCAAGTTGCATACAAAACTGACCGTTGCAATATTGCTAATATTTTCCGTACTTGTTTCTGCCCATGAGTACTTTGGAACACCAATTGACTGCTTGACCAATATGGTCGGAGATGCGAAAAAGTTTGTGGATAACATTTGCTGGGTGAATGGAACATTTACGATAAAAAATCGTACCGGTAAGTACCTACTTGAATAATACACCAAGCGGAAGCTCCACACCTTTCAAATTCCTTATTATTGATTTTGGGTTCTTTAATTTCAACCAGATTAGAAAAATATCTACAAGAATTTAAAATGCCAAATCACCATTAAGTGTTCTTTATTCAAGAATTACCAACAATTTGATAGCAAGGAACGATATAGTGGTCCGTTGGAATTAAACTGAACCAAGCCTTTCCTGTTCTCTCCTCGTCCCGTTTTACAGAAATATAGACTGCCCTAAATGGGGAATATTTTTTCGAAAAGGACCAGTAATATGTGAAACTTCCACACCAATGATCCGAACATTTTTCTTGAAGATCTTTAAGATTTACATTATCTTCTTTTTGTTTAAAGATTGTAAATACATAAAATTATTGTACTTTAAAGATGGCATTGGTTTCGTAAGAGTGAAAAGTCTAGAGGAGCCTCGTCAAGATCAACTAATCTATCAACGATACTATCAATGGATCATCATAATACTCATTATGCAGGCGGTAATATTTTATATTCCAGCATTTTTATGGAAAATATGGGAACACGGTCGCATACAACAATTGTGCAAAAATTTAGGTAATGTCCATCCCATCAAATTCTATTCTATTTCTAGCTAATATTGGAAATTGTTTTTAAGATTCATCGCTCATTCCTGACGATTATGTTGAACAGAAGAAATCAATCGTAAAGTATTTACAATCGGACAACAAAGAGGCGCACAATCTTTATGCGATGCGATTTTTTCTATGCGAAACATTAAATTTCCTATGTGTTGTAAGTATATGATGGATTGTTCTTCCTATACCTAAGTGAATGGAAGTTCTTCATCCTGAAATTCGGAAATGGAACGTTCCTCTTGTCTCTGATTTGGATTATTCTATTTTCTAATGTAAACAAACCATTTGGAGATCACGAGGGATTATTTTATGGTCCTCAAGCACGCTCGCCGCATCACTATATAAAGATGATGGAAATTAAATGATTTTCGTTCCATTACCAATTTTACTTTGTCATGATATCTCTTGAAAATCTCGATTCTATGAAGTTGTAGGAGTTTCCATCCAATATTGGGCTGTGTTTAGTGAAATTCTATATTTGGTACAACTATCTGCACGAATCCTTGGACTAAGGCTAGACTAAATCATCTAATTTGGATCTGAACTCTTATTTTGTTGGTTGGGTAAACATTCTTGGAGCTCTTCCATATTTTCCGTTGTCCTTTATCAGAGTTTTCATTACGATTGTACAGGACTGTGACCGGCAGTCTCTACTAACTCATCTTAATTCATTTGGATTTGATTGGTTCTTGTTACAAACGTGTTTCGGTACTTGACAGGCCACCATTTATCCAATCACCTTATTCAAATGACCTTGTTGCGAGCGTCTCGCTCTGGATCATTATAAAATTCATACAGTTCGTGGTATCGATTTTATGAATGTATCTTTCCTTCGTCAATGGGGCTGTTGTTTGGAATAAACATTACTGGAATATTTCACCTTTATTGTGCATTAGCATTGAATAGCAAACTGAACGGAACGTTCCATTTTCGTTTAGAATTTCCGACGAGACAAGACGCCTCCATATCCAAAAGACTAGGTCATCACATTCAATTAAATGTTCCAGATGCTAAATATATACATCCTGCATTTTGTGTTTTCCGGTTTTTGGTATGAATATGCACCGGCTGTCAGTGCATTATTTACCGGCAGTTGGAAACAATGGACCCACAACAATGCCGTCATATTTCCAAAATTGGCCAAATGTGTATACCGAGACTATGGTCCATCGGGATCGGAACAAATTAAGGATGCTCTATGCCTATTATCACTAAACATATTGAATGAGAAAATTTTCGCATTTCTATGGATATGGATTCTTGGATTATTTCTAATATCTGCCTTGAATATTGTCTACAGAATGTTGACGCTGATTTGTGGCCATTTTCGTGTGCAATTGTTGCGTTCGTTGGCGTTGCCATTGGGCACGGCCGTTATACGAAATGTTACCAATAATGGACATGTCGGCGATTGGTTTATTTTGTATCAGCTGGGACGTAATCTTAATCCGTATGTGTTTCGGGAAATTGTTACCGAATTGAATGAGGTTAAAAGGGAAGAGCATCGACATAAGAAATGTGATCTGTATGTGTAAGAAGTTTAATATTGAATTTGTAAATTTTTTTATTTTGTTTATTATCTTATTATCTTATTAATTATTATTATTATTATTGATTGATTATTAATTAATTAATTAATTCATTAATCTGTGATTAATGGTGACTGTGAACTATTGCTATTAATTTTCTTTTTATTTTATTATTATTTTTGTTGTTTGTTTTCGAACAAATAGGAACATTTTGCACACAGTACAAATTAAAGTCTTAAGTAAAAATTGTCATATACCAAAAAGTGAACTCTATGAGAATTAGAACTCAAAAAATTGAGTAAATTTTGTCAATTATCGATTTAAAAAAATAAACATTTTTGATAATCTGCCACTCAAGCAATCTTCATTGGGAATATTTTTTCTAGGCATCGAGACACATCGACTTTAACAATCCAAGTTCTATACATCCACGTTACTGCCGTCTTCCCTCATGTAAGGGTAATTGAAAATAACTTCCATATTTCCATTGTCATCAACAAAAAATGTGCGCTCTAGAACAAAAATGTGTGGAGGGTACTGATAGAGCTTATTTAACCGTTCCAGAAAAACGAACCACATTTTTGGGTTTTACTAATAATATTAATAAGCGGGGTGAGGTCTTGATAGGATACTGCCGACTCGTACATTACCTGGGGATCTTACATATAGCAGGAAGTACTCGGGCGTCCAAAATCTGGGAGTTTGCGAGACGAGTTTACTTTGTGACCCCATACACCAAGTACTTAGACAACGGATTCTGAGTGGTTTCCTTCCAGAGGTGAGGTAATTAAAAGCATTTCCGATGGTTGAATTGAGACTTTAGATAGTTTGTGGAACATAGCAAGAAATCGTCCTTTAGCGCATTACCATCTCAAAACCGTTAAAAATTTGGTTGCGTACATTTATTTTTTAAGTTTCGACCATTAGTGATGATTGAACGTAGTCATTTTTGTTGACATTCCATTGTGATTTTTGTGACATATTTTATTATTTCACAGTTATAAAGTACGACTAGCGGCTGTTATTTTCTTGCTAAATTAGTTTTTTTTAATTTCGAAACGTAATTTCTTTGGATATATTAAATTTCAGAATGAATTTGGTAAGTAATTTTCTCTTTATATAGTTAAAATCTTAATTTAAATAAGACTTTAAGGAGAAAATCCATAAAGAAGGGGGTCCGTGTATCTCGATCTACTTTTGTTCTGGGCCTCCTTTTCTCCAAAAACTAACAAGCTTTCACAGTCTCTATCCATTATCAAATTGTTCGTCGCAAGGCACAGTTTTGAATTTGGACCCTCAATTAGGTCCATTTCCGTTTCACAAGCAGGTAAGAGAGTATTTCAGTTATTAAATGGGCCCCAAAGTATCACTCACATGGATATTTTATTTGAGACCGTTTCTGATCTATATTCGAGTTTAATTTTCTAACCACCAGCAAGAGCTTTTGCATCAAATTTGGATTCGTCCTATGTTATTGAGGATTTAGTGTTGTTGCCATTTACAGAGCGAAATTCAGTATTTTTTGAATTCCCAGATTTAAATTCAGGTTTTATAACAAACTTTTCTCTCGTGTGGCTACTTATTTGTCTAAAAACTTACCATTCTAGAGAACTCACCATAAATTGTATCTTATGAAGTTCAATATTTCTCTCTTCACCAGAATAAGAATAGCCAAGAGCTGCTACAAAAAATGTACAAATGCTATGTAGATATTGAACGACACAATTTGTGCATAGCATTTGAACGAAAACAATACGAAGTTTTAAAATGTCAAAATGATCGAGCGAAACAACTTCAATGTCTCCCAGGAATAAACAGAGTTTTGATCAGATATGCTGATTATATCTATACAAAACATTTCATTCCCGATGAAGAAGGATTTCACCGACGTCACAATTTATTGAATCGAATTAGATTGCGCAAAATTCGAAAGTACAGAGCCGCAAGGGAATTGGAAAATCTAACAACGGAAATACCAAAAAAAACGAAACCTGGACCATCAAAGGTAACCAAATTCAAAATGACGACAAACAAAAAAATCGAAACTACAATCAAAAATTGTCAAGAGACCAAGCGCAAAGAAATGATAAAATTCTTAGCTATTACTAATGATAGCGATGATAGTGATTATAATGATGACGATGTATCAGAGTCGAATCCTGCACCATCATCAAACATTAGAAAATCCCAAATGACGAACGAACATAGAACTAAAAGGGACATGGGCATAGAGAAAATTGTTCTTTTGAATAATAGCAATAGTCGCAATGATAGCAATTGTTCTAATATTTCAAACTGTCGAAATTTGAATGAATGGAGCGATAGATTTACAAATTTGAATGAATCCAGTGTTGCCGTATCATCATTGGTCTTATTAGGTACACAGCAAATAAATGTAAATGTCGTTGCATCACAAGAGATACCCGTATCATCTGGATTATTGCCTTTGAGCCAAAATTTGGAATCTGAATCGCCATCATATAATCAATTCGAGGAAAATTGTGTTATGTTTTCAGGTACCTCAACTCAAACAAAGGAATACAGTTCTTAATTGTTCTTATTATACATAAATTTATTTATATTATAAAATGTTGAATATACATTCCTATTGTATTATTTAAGCCTGCGTCGGTTACGCCTCGAAAACTCCCAAAGTTCAGATGCGGGGTGTGCCTGAGAAGATCACTTTCGAAAAATGACCATAAAATCTATTCTAAACAATTTAGCGCAAAAAAACAAAAACTCCTCACTTCGCAGGGATGTATTTAATCTGGCATCGGTCAGATCTAGATTCTAGAATCCAGAACAAGAAAAAAAATGGCTGAACAGTGAACCTTAGGCATACATCAAAAGAGTTATAAAGGAGCCATTCAAAATGACTTATTATTGTCTCTTTTATTGGAGTTGTAGGTGAAATCGAAGACAATAAGATCGGTTGCAGAACTTGATGAACAATTTAGTTTAACTAGGTGATGAATGATTTGCTGTTAAGTTGATTGGAATGATTTTCACTGTACAGTTTTGGCGATTAAGTTTTAAGATCATCTACCGTCAAAATAAAATCCTAAAGGTAAAAAAAAACGGTTATTAATCTAAAACAAACTTTAAAATGAAGCAATAGGTGGAAACGTAGATATTCTAAGAAATTTATTAAATTGAACGTAGTCTCATCAGTGACATTCATAGTTATTCGGGCATGATAAGTGAACACCAACACGCACGTCGCACGGTAAAAATATTATTTTACAATAAACGGGATATATTTCTATTAATTTTACAGTAATAGTTATTAAAACATAGTAATTAATTTAGTTTATAATAATAAGGATAAAAACGAATTTAAAATATGGCGGTAAGTATGGGGGATTTGGCCACTTGTCGTTTGTGTATATTTAGGAAAGATCACTTTACCAAAGGAGGTTATGTCAGTTAAAAATTTTTGGTTAATAGAGAAATTCCTGCAAATTTTATAAAAAATTAATTTTTAAGTTATATATTTGTTAAATAAAGTTTAAAGATTGTTTTTTTTATTATATAACTTAATGTGAGTATTATGAGATTTTTTTTCTTTCTATTATAATTTGGAGGTTAAGTTTGAGACTTTTTGCCTATTGTATGTTGGTAAAGTATCGCTAATCAGAGCGAAGATGAATGAATATCATCACCTATGTAATCACAGTCATATAATCCTAGAATCCTCATGTAGTTCCATTCATTAATTTTTCTGTTTAATAAAAATATTTTTTTTTTTTAATTTCAGCTAATTATTCGGACAAATTAAATTAAAATCAAAAAAATGAAAGTTCTGTCAGCTAAACAAGAAGCAAGAGTAGAGAAAAAAAAGAAAAAAATGGCTGCACTAGCTGAAATCATTGAACTGAATGATAAAGATCGACGAAAAAAATCACCACTGTACAACGAGACTACTCCTCCGAGACCTGCTACACCTATTGAACCATGCCGAAAACGGCAAAAAGTTGACGACACATCTAACACTACCAATGATGCTGATGCATCGACCGACACCTATATTGGTGATGGCTTGCATAACGATGGAAAAACTCTTTCCAATGCAGAATATATCGAATTGAAGAGACAAACCACCGAACACAAACGGGCATCTCGCTACAAACCGGAAATTCGTTTAAATTTACTGGGTGATTCGGCCTCACTGTCGGTTGATAGTATCGATCGAACACCAATTTTTCTCACGGATGTTCAACATCTTATAATGGCCGCTGTGCTTGGACATGACTCTCCATGTACGCCAGCTAGATGGTGTCATCTAGAGAAACGAAATCGTGTATCGCATACGGTTGTCTTTGTATTGGAAGGACTGTCACTGTTCCACTATTCATCCTATGAATCTTTGTTCAAGGAAACCGGACCAATATTCGAACATAAGCTTGAGGTGGTAATGCCACCGCATGAGGATGGTCAAATACTTAAAGAATTCGCTATCGTTCCAATGACCAATAATCGTCGAACCGAATTAATCGATCAGTACGGTAGTTTGGAAGTAGCTGTGGAATCGACCAAAAGTTCATTGCCATTAGTCAAAACAGTGTTTCCCGTCGACAAGTTGATAACTGAACCGAACACGGACACATCTACGGAGTGTAGTAAATCGGAGATCATACCCAGAACTCAATTGTTACTGTCGGCACTTCAGTTAGTCGACGAGGGCTATCCATTGCCGTTGCGTGGAGAATTGGCCAATCGATATAAGAATTTTGTGCTAACAAGTGATTCGTACAGTGAGGTAACGGCAAAAAGTCCAATGTTTGGTCTTGATTGTGAAATGTGTCGTACAGCGCTCGGCATTAACGAACTGACCCGAATATCGATAATTGATGAGAACTTCAAAAGTGTCTATGAGACATTGGTGCGGCCCGAACATAATATTGTCGACTATCTGACACAGTATTCGGGCATAACAAAGGCCATGATGTTAAATGTAACGAAAACACTTCGGGAAGTACAGGACGATGTACGGAATTTACTTCCGTCGGACGCTATACTTGTTGGCCAATCGCTGCAAAGTGATTTAATGGCAATGCGTATGATGCATCCGTATGTAATCGATACGAGCGTCATATTCAATATAAGCGGGGAACGCAGGATAAAATCCAAATTGCAAACATTGGCGTACGAATTTTTGGGCGATAAAATCCAAGACAATCCAATGGGTCATGACTCGATTGAGGATTGTACGGCCAGTTTGAAATTAACCAAATTGAAATTGTCTCAGGGTCTATATTTTGGCGATGAAGTGCTCAGCAGTCGAAAACGGGTCAATGATAAGATCAAAGCACAAGCAAATGGATCCGATTCATCTTTGCCGAAAAATGGCTCCACGACGACGACGGTGGTCAATAGTCCAATGAAAGATACGAGTACCGCCATAATTTTATCATCCGAAAGTCATCTGGATGAACAGAAATTTGTTGGCAATATATTGAAACCATCGAGCGGCAGCCGTATCGTTTGCTATCAAACGGAAAATAATAAAATGGCGGTACGGCGGACACGCGAACTTTCTATACAGAATGCATTGACCATAACCCACTTGACAATTCCGTCGCAACGTTTGGAATTATCAAAAATTGACAAAACTCTGTCACGATTGGATCGATGGATATCGAGCGTATGGGATTGCATTGCGCCAAATGGTTTATTTATTGTTATTTTAGGTGGGGTTCCTGGTGCGTCCAGTGGTGTAGTTATGTTAAAAATTAAGAAATGTAAAAACAAGAGCGGCGTTGAATAAAATTGTTGTTGTTGTTACGTATACCAGCGAGTTTTTAAAGGTAATTTTTATTTTTTTTAATCACCCCATGAAGAACATTACCGGAAAAGATCAACAAGAAATTACATCATATTAGTATTTTCTTAAAATGAAGGAATATCGAAAAACTGATAGCGCCATTAAAACGGCCATCCCCTAAAACCCTTAAATCCAAATTTTTATGAAATAATCTCGATAAATAAGAAATTTTCCAAAATCCGATTTCAAAACGGTACATGCAGCGCCATCTCTGGGTTGAGTTACCTGCTAGTATTTATGAACTCCTGATCCGAGAATTTTTCGATTTAAACATTTTTTTTTGCCATTTTCGTGGGGCGGCGTTTGACGAAAAAAAAATATTTTTTTTACCCACCAACGCCCCACGAAAATGGCGAAAAAAAATGTTTAATTCTAAAAATTGTCGGATCAGGAGTTCATAATTACTAGCAGGTAACGCAACCCAGAGATGGCGCTGCGTGTACCGTTTTGAACTTTGATTTTTTAAAATCCGTATTTTTTGAGATATTTTAATGAAAATTGGGATTTGGGTGATTTTGTTGACGTCCATTTCATTGGCGCTATCAGTTTTTCAATATTGTTGCATCTAGTAAATCTTTACCTGAATTATTCTTCAAAACAAAAGACAAATTTTTCAGTTTCTAACATTTATTGGAATAAATTGTTGTTGCTTTAATTACATTTTATTAAGAAATTCTTTATTTTTATTATTCCTGGGCAAATCTTTAAAAATATACTTGAAACCGATCGGGAAACGTTAACCCGTGCCGATGTCTTCAAAGATAGTACTACACAGTAAAGACGAAGGTAAGTAATTGATAGGGCGATAAATGTAGGGTAAGGGTAAGAAATGTAAAATAAATGAAGATTATTATAATTCTTCTCTTAATTAAAAGAAATATTTGTAGGACTTGACAGGTGACTTATAGTAGGCGACATTCTCCATTTATTTAACTAGTCATTTTCATAAATATCCACAATATGATGACGTTTAACCAAAAACATGTCCTTCACGCATGCTGTAAATGTTGTTACGACACACGGTTTTTTCCCTTTAAAGAAAGGACTATTTCTCATTTTGAA